>BSBK01008050.1:0-175000 GCA_027943335.1 Chamaecyparis obtusa | reverse complement strand
AGTGAATGTAATAAACTCAGGATTTATCCCCATGCTTGGTAACACCAAACATTCATGATAATTTAGCTTCCATCTGAAGCTTCAAGTACATGCATCAACCTCTTGACCTTCTCATCCAAGGTTTCTTCTGATAGATTGTTAGACTCCCTCTGAATCTGATTTCAATCTTCTAAGCTTCTTGTCCAAAGTTACCTTAGAAGAGTCAGACTCCATCTAAATCATTTTTTTTTTTTGCAAGAGCATCCCAGAAAATATCAAGGCAAATAGCTCTTATAGTGCATATAGAAATACAAATAAGAGAGAATACAATGAATAGATAAAGTAATATTAAAGAATAATAAATACTTATGTCTGCATCAACATTCTGATAAAAGTTTCTCTAATGAGAGTCCATATGGAACAAATCAGAAAATATCTATATATAAGCATTTGTCGGAAATATTAATTGCCCTCCAAACTTCCCATTGTTGTACTACTTAAATGACTCGGCGTCAGACAAGTTTTTTTTGTATTTTGGGAGCGACAACATCCGAAACATTAAGGGTTCCATTCCCTATAACTACTTCTTCCTTAACCATCAGCAGCCATCTGTTATAGTCTCGTGGCATAGGCAGAGACCCACGCGGTCAAAATACTCAAGCGAGTGTTTCCAGCAAAGGCCTACTTCACGAGGTAGATCTGGCCAACCCTCATCGTACACGTGGGTCCAGTGCAACCCTCTTGCTGACTCCACTCGGTGGATATTATTTCCTTCATGCTCTCTTAACATTGGCGCCCGTGAATTCATTTCAGACCCGCTGATCGACCTAGTTTCATTGTGGAAACTCTTCCATCATATATTCGTGCTCTCTTTTCATACTTCCCTCGCTCCATGGTATTTGTCATTGTTTTGCAGGGTATTACTTTGAACAAACTCCTGTCTTGGGATGATTCGAATTTGCTAGCGCCTTGCTTCCTAGCACGATGGCCTCTATGCTTCCTAGCTACGGATTCTTGTTTCAAGCATTTTTCCATGAGACTTTGCATCTTTGAAACAATTAGAACATGCCCATCATCATCGAACATGCCGCTATCATATGCCATGTCTTCTATTTCACTAATATCTGTCATGCTATGAATGTGTTTTTCCAGTGAATCAAAATCACCAAGGGGCATCAAAGCGTTATTTCCTTGATGGTCGGTCTTATTATTAGCAACCTCTTGATGATTTTGGAATTTCTGATCAAAGACTTTTTCCGTTATATTTTTATTGGCATTCGTTTCAGACATGCGGGAAATTTAGACCATTATCTTTGTGGCTCCACATGTTGTTCCCCTCTTCTGCGATAGTGTATCTTCACAGTGACAGTGTGTCTTCACTACAACATCATTTCTACCATGTTGTAGGCCTCCTCTTTGATCCACATGGCCAACAAATTAACAGAAACACAAGAGGCTATACAAGAACAATTTCCATCGTTATTCGCTCATGGCACCGACTTGCAAATAGCGATATCACTTGGTCACACATATAATCAAAGATACTCTGCAATATTACTCACGGTGATACCTTCATCAATGTTCTATGAGTCTTCTCCTGTATTAATTGCTTAGTGTTTGATGGATATCGTTGATGTCTGTCCTCTCTCCATGCATATCTCAAGACGATAGTCAATGAGGGTGAGGAGGTTGATTAAGCGCATGTCCTATTCTTCCATTACAAGCATACCCATTAACCATTGCAGTCCACAACATGACATTCCTCGTGCTGGTATTGCATCAAACAACTTTAGAGCATCCTCCATTCTCTGTTCTTGCATATTTCCTGCTATCGATAATCATCAAGGATCAAATGCCCTGTAATTTTGGTTGTGTACAAGACTTTCAGTTGTCGTGCCTAATAGAAGAATAAGGATATAACGATTATTTATGTCGTCTACAACATATATCGAATCAATTATACCTGATATGAGAAAGGTATTGACAATAAGAAATTGTCGATGTCTGTTGTAGGTGATGTCGATGCCTCAACCAATTGAGTTGTTCGAATCTCTTAAAGTTCACGGCAATAGACGACTTCTGTCTCAACTCCTTATTTTGCCTTACTCGCAGTTCATTGTTGGCTCGCCGTTACTCTCACAAACCTTGTGGCTATAATTGTTTACTCTATTCTCCATTTTTAGTCTGACCCGGCTCTGATACCATATTGAGATTTTAAGGATCGTTGCAAATGTAATAGCACTACCTAAATTATATACGATATGTGATTTTCAAATGCAACAATCTCTCTATTATTTATATTGAGAAAGAAGTTTAAGAGAGACATGTCTATTCGTTATAATTTCATAATTAATCAATCATATATTAGAATAATGTAAGTTTGCATTGTATATATATATATATATATATATATATATATATATATATATGTATTATATGTATTCTAAATGATCATACGACTGAAGCTACAAACATTAACATTATTGATTGTGAAACTTTTTTAATTCAGGAATAATTTAATAATTTTTTTAAATTTAAATATTTTATTTTACTAATATATATTAAATATAATAAATATGAAATTAGAAAATAATGAAAAAAAATATAAATTAATTAAGAAAGTTTCTAAGTTAATATAAATATAAACATATATGCTTTATTTTAAAATATTTCTAAATTAATATAAATATAAACATATATATTATAAAATAACATATATTTATAGTATTAAATAATATACTATATTATCTATAACAAATCTTAAAGTTTATTAATAAATTTAAGTGTCATATTGATAATTTTATAAATATCAATCTATATAATGCAATAGATTTTCAACTTGCCATATACCCTCAAAAGTGGAAAACCTAAGAAGCCACCCAGATTGTACATTTAAAAATATCGTTCTGCTAAGATAATATAATAAAAATAATTAAAAGAAAATAAATTACTTTTTAATAATAAAAATATCCATACTAATGTTTCGTGCATTTTATTGTGGCCATAGAACTTCCGCTTTTCCACATTTTATTCTGACGATAAAACTTCCTCTTCCCCACTTTTATTCTGACCATCCAATATCCCCTCCTCTATAAAATGGAAACCAAGTCTTAAAATGAGAACTCCAACAAACCAACGGCTTAAGAACTTAAAAACCTTCTCAATATTCTACCCAGAGGGCTCATTTAGGATCTATTACCATGGCTGGCAATATTGTTCTAGATTCCCAAATATGGTCTCGTTTACGTGATGAATTAATAGAGGAAATATTTCACTGGCTTCCAATAGATGTAGTTGCGAGACTCCGTGTAATGAGCAAGGTATGGAACAATTGTCTATCTGGTGAGAAATTCTTAACTTGTTGGAGAGAAAATTTCAAGGACCACAGATGGCTCCTCATCACTGAGAAAATTCCCACTGTCAGATATTGTTACCGTTTAAATGTGGCAACAAGGACATTGAAGATTTTTCGTATTGAACCTGTTGTATTGACATCTGTGGGAGGATTAGTTGTGGGATATGACACGGATAGGTTAGTACTAATCTTTTACAATCCTCTTACCAGAAATGATATTCAAATTCCTTATAGGGCGATCAATGCAAATGACAGTTGCGTTATAGTATGCAATCCATTAGGAGAAAATTTTTATGATCTCCCTGTGACAAGACTCGACAGAGACCATGGGATAGCAGTGGGAGATATTTTGTGGCAGCCCAACCAATATCATTTATTATCAGTGCACGGCGGTTCAGTAGAAGTTTATAACTTTGCAAATCAATCATGGAATATTATGCATCTGGGTCCATCGATATTTGGGAATGTAGTTTATTTTAAGGGATTATTTTTCTGTATTGTGCACGTCTTTGAAGGCTGTCCTTGGGATCTTCTGGTTTTCGACATTGGGAATGGAGATTCGCGTCTAGTATGTAATCAGCCCAAACATCATTTTCCTCTGATAGATCCTCACCTGGTTGTATGTGGCTCAGCACTTATTCTCATAACGCAGGATTCTCTTCAACTATGTTTGTGGGAGTTAGAACACCATGATAATTTTGAGAGATTTTCGGTGTTACCATGGGACTGGAAGAAGATTGGAGAGATGCCTTTAAGGGAGTTGATATTTTTGTTTTCAGACATGGATATGGATATTTTGGTTAAGCCATTCATCTACAAATTCCTCGTAGCAGGGAACAACATCTGCTTCGTAAGAGAAGATACCGGAAATCTAGTCTTCTTCAATAAAGAAAATCATTCGTGGAGCCATTTCTCAGCGGGCGATGAAATAGAGAACTTGGGAAATGGCCTCAATGCGTATGCTTTTGAGCCCTGGCCTGATGTATCGATTCCATAATTTTCAATTGTGTTAAAAAAGCTATGGCCAGCCTTTTCTTAATTTTTAAGAAAATCATTCCATGAATATTATGTTTAATTTTTTTAATATTGTAATATGTTTTTTTCCTATTTTAATTGTAAAATAAAAAAAAAATTATTTTATATCTCAAAAGATGAGATTTTTTATCTTCTTTTCTAAGATTTGTAAAGCTTTTTAATTTTTTTTAAAAGTTAATATCTAAAAGCGTTTTTTTGAGAGTAATAGGAGAACAATTATTTTAAAATTAACAATATTTATCATATCTTTTGAAACTAGAAATTTTTATTTTTCTAATAAAAATAAATGTTGTAATTGAAAGTTTTTATTTCTTATAAGCATATAACAATAAAGCTTTAAAAAAAGAGAAGGAAAAACAAGAAAACAAATTTTATCTTATGTATTAAAAAGAATAAAATGGTTTTATTAGTGATGGCTAGCTTTTTTCTTAATTTTTAATAAAATCATTTCTTCAATATTATATTTAATTTTGTTAATATTCTATATGTTTTTTTCCAATTTAATAGTAAAATATTAAAAACAATTATATAATATCTCAAAAGATGAGATTTTTTTATCTTCTTTTTTAAGATTTGGTAAAAAAATAAAATTATTTTTTTAAATGTATTATCTAAAAGTGTTTTTAAGAGTAATAGTAAAATAATTATTTTAATATTAACAATATTTACCATATCTTTTAAAACTAGAAATTTCTATTTTTTTTAGAAAAACAAATGTTGTAATTGAAAGCTTTTATTTCTTGTAGGCCTATAACAATAAAGCATTTAAAAAAGAGAAACAAGAAAATAAATTTTATCTTATCTATTAACAAAAACATTTTTTCTTCAAAAGAAAATTCCAAATTTCTTTCTTTTATTAGTGATAGATTTTTATACTTAATAAAAGAATTAAATTGTTTTTCGATTATTCTATTTCATTTTATTTTTATATTTTTTCTTTACAACTATTTAATCCTACAATATTATTAAATTGTTATAACTAAAGACTTATTAAATTGTTCCTATTATTAAAAAATAAAAATTCAAATCTCTTATATGATTTTATTCAACTCAAAAAATAAGTAAAATCATAACAAAAAACCATTTTAAAGTTCATTCTCACATAATATGTACATTGAAATATTTGAACATTAATTTTTATATTGCAATAGAAATTGGTTATATTAATATAATTATTAAAAAAAATCAATTGTTTTCATTTTATAAATCATGTTAACAATAAACATTTAAATCTAAAATTCAATAATTTTAAAAAATTAAACTCCTCGATAAATTAATCTGATTAGGATTACAATTAGGGTTCATATTCAAGGTTAACATTTATATAATGGTTAGGGTTTGGTTTGAATTTCTTATTATGATTATGTTACAATTTAGAGTTAAGGTTGGGTTTATGGTCATAGTTAGGGTTTAATATTAGTCTAAGAATTATGTTAGGGGTCATAGGTAGAATTAGGGTTAAAGTTAGGGTTTAGTTTTAATATTTAGTGTTATATGTTGAGTATGTTAATACAATAAGATTTTATAGAGTATATGTTGAGTGTGTTAATAACACTAATTCATACTCTATGGTAACGGTTTTAAGGTTTGGGTGAGGGTTTACATCATGGTTAGGGTTTTGGTTAGTGATAAAGTTAGGTTTAGTATCATTCTTAGGTTAGAAAAATAATTAGGGTTATGGTTTAGTGTTAGGGTTAGGGTTAAAGTTTAGGTTATGGATACAGTGGGGATTATGATTAGGGTTTAGGGTTGAGGTTATGGTTTACATCATGGTTAAGGTTTAGGTTAGCTGTATAGTTAGGATAATGGTTTCTAGGTTAGGGTTTAGTATTTTAGTTATAATTATGGCCAGTGATAAGGTTTACATAATGTTTAGAGTTAGGGATTCAATTTTGGGTCAAGGTTAGGGCTAGGGTTATAATTAGGATTATGGTAGTCCAATATTTAACAAAAAAATTATTTATCTTGTACTAAAATATAAATTAAAGAAAAATAGTAAAGTTTTCTAAAATGAGTAAAAGGTTTGTAAAAAATTAACAAAATTTATATCAGATGTATTTTGCACATATTAAATATTATTAGTCCTTTTCGTAGGCTAGATCTATAGGCATCAACTAAACTTAACTTGTTATTAATAATTTATTTTTTAACAAATCAATTTGAAGACATTTTCTTATTTCAAAAATTAATTTTTAACAAAACATAATAACAAAATTAGTTCTGTAAAATATGATAAGCTCACACAAATCACTTGATAACGGTTGATTTTTTAGAAATATTTGTTTGGGATTGAAAATTTGGATATGGGTGTAACATACAGACTAAGTTTTCAAAAATATTTGTTTGCAATTTAAAAATTTTAAAATAGCATATACTTTTAAATTTTAAAATGACTACAAATAATATAATAAAATGAAAAATAATTTGCAAATAATATAATTCTAATATATATTAAATAATACTATTTATTAATTTACATATATTTTGTATATTATTATTATTTTTAGATTATATTACATCATAGTAAGTATTATATATTTCATTAAATATACTGCTAATGATTACATATTATAATCTATACCAATCAAATATATAGTACAAAGATTTAAAATCTTAAAGTTTAGAAAAAAAATTAGATTTTATTATAGAATTATAGTATCATAAATTATTTTAAAATAATTATATAATAGACAATATTACTTAACTTTATAACCTCAAAAACTACAACTCAAGAAACTCACATTTCAACCTACAATAGTCATGGTGACCCTCCACTTACTCTTTCCCCATCCAAGGTAACTTTTAACATAATTTCTCTAAACGACGAAGGGTGGCCTCACCATGTATATAGAATGCCTTCATGGGTTCAAAGATGAAGTCACAATGGTGTTTGTTGAGTCTTGGAAGGATGGCACTATGACCATTGGCGGTATAATTGTGAAAATAACTTAAGAGCTTATCACAAAGGTGTCTGGGCTGAGCCTCAATGGTATGAAGTTTTACAAAGATGAGAAGATCTCACAAAAATCTATCCAGTGCTTCCTTAAAGACAAGGATGAGGCTGAGTGCTTGGTGAAGGATTTCAGTGGCTATTATGATGTGGACACTTTCAACCTGAGATTTGGACGAAGCTCATGACCACTATCATGGAGTATATCACTTTGGATGGTATGTACAAGCATGCTCACTCTTACCATTTTATGCTGCTTTGTCACTTCAAATACAAGGTTAGTGTTTTGCTATGGTTTTTTCTTCTATAGTCTCTTTCTCTCAGTATAATTGACCATAGGAAGAAATGGAACAAGCCCATTCTGCATGAGGACCTCATTTTCCTAATTGTAGAGCATATTAAGAAAATGACCATTAGTAGCCCTATTATCTCCTCGCCTAAAGCCTCTGGCTCTGCGAAGGCTTGAGTAAAACAAATTATGGAAGGGGATTGGAAAGAGGAGATGTTTGTTAATGAAAAATTGAAACTGCATAAGAAGGGTGGTGTTAGGCCAATTTTCTGCAATAGCAAAAATCTTGTGAGAATGGCCTCCTCCCCGCAAATGTTTTGGTTTGTGTCCTGCCCTGTGTTCCTTATGTTGTCACCAGGCTCCAGTTCGAATTGCATGTGCTAAGTCATAAAACCCAGAAAGATATTCAAATTCTAAGGTCCGCGGGAAGCATTGTTAAATTCTGCCACAATGTCGAAAACCCACAGTGTTTTCAAAAGTTCATGATGTTTTCGATCCTTTACCGATAACCTGTGTTGTTTTCGACCCTTTGTCTTCTAGCTTTGTGCGCTTACCTGTTGACGTGTCAGAAACTTTATGTGTTTTCGATCCTCTTTCATCGAAAACATTTTGTGTTTTCAACCTCGCACCAGTTTCCTATTTGCCAGCATTTCCTATCTACGCAAGTGCGATGGATGGTGTGCCCAAGTTTTTGAAGTTCTTCCTGATTGGCTGTCGCATGGCCGCATTTCAAACTTTTCTGACATGCGATCATGCGACTGCCTGCCACATGCCCACGTGGTCCTAGTTCTCAGTGATGTTCTTCTCAGCTGCTTGGTGGTTAGCTTTTCTTCTGGCGACCTAGCGACTGTGTAGTCGTGTGATCTCTTCTCTTCTGGCGGTTAGTGGCTAGCATCTCACGACTTGGCGAGCAGTTTTTCACGTATTCACTGAATGCCTGGCGGTTAGTGGGCTCGATTCTTCAAGCGGTAGAGGAGGGACATCAATGGTCGGCGTGTGATCATGAGGAATGTTCTTTCCCCTTGCGATCATGCGCCTACCATTGATTTTGTTTGCAGAGCGCAGTGGGTCCGTTGTCAGGGTGGAGCGAGTTGGCATCTTTTGATTGGTTGGTGGAAGGACAAGTTGGATAGCGTTGGTGGGCCCGTAGTTTTTTGAGGAGACTGCTCGGTGGACCCATTTGCAGTGGCGGTCATGTGGCAGCTTGTGATTGGCTATCGCATGGTCGCATAGCCTAGTTTTTACCTATGCGATCATGTGACCACTTGCCATGTGTCCTTGGGGCCCAGTGTGAGGTGGTAAGGTGGCATCCGCAGCGGTGACGTGTTGTGTTCTGATTGGTGCCGATGTGCCAAGTGGCCAAGGGTTTGGAAGGTGGGCCCTGTGCCAATGACCGGGCATGGATCAGTGAATGGTTTAGTGACATGTGGCTTTGGGCGGGCCCGGTTGGAGTCTAGTGTTTGGTGGTCCAAATAAAAGGTGGCAGTGCTGATAAGATGTAGTCTTGTCGCGCATTCGCATGAAGATTTGGCAATTCGCTAGTTTGTCTCGCGATTGCGCGAACGGTAGTCGGGAGGTCGCTAGATTTTTAGCGATAGGTGCAAAACATTTCGCGAACTGGTGGAAGTTCTCCAAATATGTGGGGTCTATGTTTTCGGTGACTGGGCGAGTGGTGGTGTGACACATGGCAGGTGGGCCCAGGTCTAGGACCTAGCGGTTGTTGGCAGGGTCGAGGCAAGTGGATAGCGGGCTATCGCATGTTCGCATAACCTATTTCTGGGTTATGCGATCATGTGACCAAGCATATTTTGGAGCCCGTTTCCTGTGGCAGTTAGGTTTGTGACCGCGCGGTTGCGTGACTAAAGATTGTTGTAGGGTTGTCGAGCCTGGGAGGAGAGATTGATCGGATGACAGGGATATAAAGTTGGTAAAGGTTTAAATGATGACCACCGATGCGCTAGGCGCCAAATTTGTAGCCATTTGATTTCAAATTCAAATTCTTGTAGAGAGTTTTTCGTGACAAGAAGTACTAATTTTTAATGCTTTCTCAGTGGTTTTTAATTTTGTTGGTGGCACCGGTTGTTGCGAAGTGGTTCAGAGGCTCTATGGTCATTTGCAGAGGTGATTATGTACCTAGTGCTGTGTGGTTTTGAGCTCGAGGAGATGTTTGCAAGTGGCCGATTTAACTTATTTTCATGGCATTTCCTTGTGTTCTGCACTTTTCTCGCAGTTTCTCATGATTAAAGATCATTCTAGGATTTGATTATCCAGGTTGCTTGGTTTCCTACCCCTGTAATAAATCCTGATGTAGTTTTGATTGGTGTGGTGGGTGAAACCCTAGCCTTAGCTGTCCGTAGCTTGTTGCAACCTGTCATGGGTTTCCAAGGCAGCTAATGGTATAAAGTGTCAAAATTTTGACTTGTCCAGGGTTCTAAATTTTGTCAGTTCTAGTGAAGGGTTCTATTCTACAGATTTCTCCTTCTCTCTGCATATAGAGGGTTCTTCTCTCCTTTTTGGTTCAGAGAATACAGTGCATGTTGTAATAGATTTGTCTTATGTATGAGAAGTGAATATATTCTTACTGTTACCGAGCTATCTCCATTTGAATTCTGAGTCCATTAATCATACATCAAGGGTGTTTGATTTATCTGTTTGCATTGCCTAAGTGTTTGCAAGTGGAGTTGTCTTCATAGAGATAACTGGTTCAGGGTTAGTATTCTTGTATGTATGAGCTAAAATGTCAAGGATATTTCATGCTTGTCTTCCAGTGGATGCTGGTCAATGTATTATCCTTTCATAGGTCTCTTCTAAGGGGAGGGTCAAAATCCTTTGGTGGATAATAGCATTCTTGAATGCACAGGTGGGTGTTAAGTTAAGGTTTGGTCATGGTGTGTGATTGATGTCTGACATCAACACATTGAATCTATTGTTTTCTTATTTCATAGCTGTCTCTTGTAGTAGGGTATTTGACTCTGTGGCCCATTGGACAAGGCACTGGTCTATCAGAGACTTAGGGTATCTCAAAGGTCCCTTCAAAATCATCTTTAAAATCATTTCCTTTTAGTTCCACCCTTTCCCTTTCATGTTGTTAGGATAGGTTTCTAGCTTTCAATCTCATTCCATGCAAGTAGGGCTATTGCATGAGACTTTCTATCATTGGGGTACAGGATACCTATAGGAGATTGATTCCTATTCCACACTAATCTATCTGCAAGCCTTTGGTTTTGTCATAAGGTGTCTTGAGTGTGCAGATAAGGCAATGCCCTCCTGAGTGAATGTGGAGCTCAGAGAAGAAGGAGGATTTCTCTTTATCCTCATCAATTGGTTTGTTTTTCTTGTCAAGCTTGAGTGCCTAACCTGTGTTTTAAGGCCACCCATTTGATTCAAGTTTGGTCCTGCAAGAAAAAGAGTCAACAATTGGCGACTCTACTGGGGAAGAGGTAAAGGATAGCAAGCTTCCTTGCTTGGCTGGATCATCCCAGGGTCCTGGTTGAAGTTAAAGAGTTAGATATAAAAACAAAGCATTTGCAAAATTTTCTCACCTAGTTGTGAGTGGCGGCTCTGACTTTCTCTATTTGATTAGTGTTCCTCCTGATAAACAGTATGTTACCTGGTGTAGTTTGGTGCTGGTTGGGAGTAGAAACAAAGAATATTCTTTCCCCTTCAGGGAGGTGGCGGCTCTGCATGACAAAGTTATCCGATGGAGCTTCAAGGTGAGCCCTAGATCTACCCTGCCTTCTAGCCAAAGGTCTTCCACTGCAAGATTTTCCCAAGTATTTTTCAAGTTTTAAATGTCTCCTTATTAAGTGGTCAATCACAAAGGAAGGAGTAAGGTGTGATTAGAGGTTAGCATACTTCAAGTTCTCAGGTGCAGTTTGGCAGAATTTTATGGAAGTATTGCATTGGTTGTAATGGATAGGATGAATAATGAGATTGCATTATTAGAACAGGGCATCCTTAGAGATTATATGAAATTGGTGAGGCTGAAGATAGGATGTAGACAAGATCTATCGATATCTCTATTTTATGATAGATTTTATGAGGTGTATGATGAGCTTCCTGAGGATGTTGAGTTTCCTAAATCTAATTTCATTGGTTTATTCCTGGAGCTTTGTTTTCTTGAGTCAACCAGTTGGTCAGATGCCTTGTGGGAAGAGCATTATGTATGTGTCAGGGATTGGGTACTTGGTGATGGTAGCCTTGAGCTTGAGGATGCACTTAGGTTCATGTCCTTAAGTGCTGATGTTGAGAGTGATGAAGATAGCAAGGGTGTGGTGTCTTCATATGAGTCAGATGCAACATGGGAAGAGGAAAGTGATGATGGAAGTGAGCATTCTTTGGATAGTGAAGATGCTGAGGATGATTCATCCTCAGGGTATGAAGATAAAGAAAAAATAATTGGTGATGATGACTGCATATCTTCATATGGTTATGATTTTTCTTCGTGTGCTATGAGTCTCCATGAGGTTGAGATGGGTATTGATTTAAAAGTGTTTTCCAATCCTTTATACAATGAAGAGTTTGACTCTCAGCCCATTTTTTGTCATGATGTTATCAATCCTTTGTTTGTGGAGCATGTGGAGGTTTTAGATCCAGTTGATTCAGGGTGTTCATTTTCCATTTATGGGTATTAATCTGACTATTCTTTTGAAGTCCAGCTGGTTACACCTGTGGAAATGCAAAGACAGGATTTAGATGGGTCCTTTCTGTAGGTAGAGTATGAGGTTTTTGTGTTTCTAGTTGATAGCATGCATGAGTCAGTAGGTGAAGATCAATTTCAATATAGAGGTGCTGACCATTAGCATGCTGAATCATACTTTCATAGTGAGCAGGATGGAGAGAGTGCCAAAAATTTTTACATGCACTATGAAGAAAGCTACTTTGTTCTTCCTGATATGCTGGTTGAACATGTTGACAGGCCTATGGAGACAAATAAAAACAAAATTTTTGATGTGCAACATGAAGGAGGGAATGAAAATTAAGTTTTTGACAGAGGCAAGAACTAACTCTTGTTTGTTGTTGCAGATTTTTGTATAAAGTATAAATTTTGTAAATATCTTTCCCCTTTCGGTTGTGTGTTTCCTTCCTGGCTTGTTTCCTACATTTTTTGTGGTCCCTTGTTTTGTCCAGTGGGTTGGTCTGCTTCTCCCAGTGATTTTGAATTCTTGCCATGCCTGCAAGAGGCATACATCCCTAGACAGAGCCACTATTAGGCCAATTTTCTGCAATAGCAAAAATCTTGTGAGAATGGCCTCCTCCTTGCAAATGTTTTGGTTTGTGTCCTGCCCTATGTTCCTTGTGTTGTCACTAGGCTCTAGTTCGAATTGCACATGCTAAGTCATAAAACCCAAAAAGATATTCAAATTCTAAGGTCCGCAGGAAGCATTGTTAAATTCTGCCACAGTGTCGAAAACCCACAGTGTTTTCAAAAGTTCATGATGTTTTCAATCCTTTACCGATAACCTGCGTTGTTTTCGACCCTTTGTCTTCCAACTTTGTGCTCTTACCTATTAACGTGTCAGAAACTTTGTGTGTTTTCAATCCTCTTTCATCGAAAACATTTTATGTTTTCGACCTCACACCAGTTTCCTATTTGCTAGCATTTCCTATCTTACAAGTGCAATGGACGGTGGGCCCAAGTTTTCAAAGTTCTTCCTGATTGGCTATCGCATGGCTGCATGTTAGACTTTTTTGACATGCGATCATGTGACTACCTGCCACGTGTCCACATGGTCGCAGTTCTCAGGGATGTTCTTCTCAGCTGCTTGGCGGTTAGCTTTTCTTCTGGCAACCTGGCAATTGTGTATTCGCTTGATCTCTTCTCTTCTAGTGGTTAGTGGCTAGCATCTCATGACTTGGGGAGTGGTTTGTCGCGTAGTCACTAAATGTCTAGCGGTTAGTGGGCTCGATTCTTCAAGCGGTAGAGGAGGGAGATCGACGATCGGCATGTGATCGTGAGGAATGTTCTTTCCCCTTGCGATCATGCGCTTGCCGTTGATTCTATTTGCAGAGTGCGGTGGGTCCATTGTCAGGGTGGAGTGAGTTGGCATCTTGTGATTGGTTGGTAGAAAGACAAGTTGGATAGCATCGGTGGGCCCGCAATTTTTTGAGGAGACTACTAGGTGGACCCATTTATAGTGACGGTCATGTGGCAGCTTGTGATTGGCTATCGCATGGTCGCATAGCCCAATTTTTGGCTATGCAATCATGCGAACGCTTGCCACGTGTCCTTGGGGCCCAGTGTGAGGTGGTAAGGTGGCATCCACGGCGGTGATGTGCTATGTTCTGATTGGTGTCGATGTGCCAGGTGGCCAAGGGTTTGGAAGGTGTGTCCTGTGCCAATGATTGGGCATGGATCAGTGAATGGTTTAGTGACATGTGGCTTTGGGTGGGCCTGGTTGGAGTCTAGTGTTTGGTGGTCAGAATAAAAGGTTGCGGTGCTGATAAGATGTAGTCTTATCATGCATTCGCATGAAGATTTGGCAATTCACTGGTTTGTCTGGTGATTGTGCGAATGGTAGTCGGGAGGTCACTAGATTTTTAGCGATAGGTGCAAAACATTTTACGAACTAGCAGAAGTTCTTTGGTTGCCAGTTCGCTAGATATGTGGGGTCTATGTTTGTGATAACTGGGTGAGTGGTGGTGTGACACATGGCAGGTGGGCCCAGGTCTAGGGCCTGGTAGTTGTTGGCAGGGCCGAGGCAAGTGGATAGCAGGCTGTCGCATGTTTGCATAACCCATTTCTGAGTTATGCGATCATGTGACCAAGCATATTTTGGAGCCCGTTTCCTGTGGCGGTTAGGTTTGTGACCACACGGTTGCGCAACTAAAGATTGTTGTAGGGTTGCTGAGCCTACGAGGAGAGATTGATCAGATGGCAGTGATATAAAGTTGGTAAAGGTTTGAATGATGACCACCGATGTCCTGGGTGCCAAAGTTGTAGCCATTTGATTTCAAATTCAAATTCTTGCAGAGAGTTTTTCATGACAGGAAGTAGTGATTTTCAATGCTTTCTCTACGGTTTTTGAGCTGGTTGGTGGCACCGGTTGTTCTGAAGTGGTCCAGAGGCCCTGTGGTCATTTGTAGAGGTGATTTTGTACTTGGTGCCATGTGGTTTTGAGCTCGAGGAGCTGTTTGTAGGTGGCTGATTTGACTTATTTTCATGGCATTTCCTTGTGTTCTACACTTTGCTCATAGTTTCTCATGATTAAAGATCATTCTAGGATCTGATTATCCAGGTTGCTTGGTTTCCTGCCCCTGTAATAAATCCTGATGTAGTTTTGATTGGTGTGGTGGGTGAAATCCTAGCCTTAGCTGTCCATAGCTTGTTGCAACCTGTCATGGGTTTCCAAGGCAGCTAATGGTATAAAGTATCAAAATTTTGACTTGTCCAGGGTTCTAAATTTTGTCAGTTCCAGTGAAGGGTTCTGTTCTACAGATTTCTCCTTCTCTCTGCATATAGAGTGTTCTTCTCTCCTTGTTGGTTCAGAGAATACAGTGCATGCTGTAATAGATTTATCTTATGTATGAGAAGTGAATATATTCTTAATGTTACCGAGCTATCTCCATTTGAATTCTAAGTCCATTAATCATACATCAAGGGTGTTTGATTTATCTATTTGCATTGCCTAACTATTTGCAAGTGGAGTTGTCTTCATAGAGATAACTGGTTCAGGGCTAGTATTCTTGTATGTATGAGCTGAAATGTCAAGGATATTTCATGCTTGTCTTCTAGTGGATGCTGGTCAATGTATTGTCCTTTCATAGGTCTCTTCTAAGGGGAGGGTCAAAATCCTTTGATGGATAATAGCATGCTTGAATGCACAGGTGGGTGTTAAGTTGAGGTTTGGTCATGGTGTGTGATTGATGTCTGGCATCAACACATTGAATCTATTTTTTTCTTGTTTCATAGCTATCTCTTGCAGTAGGGTATTTGACTCTGTGGCCCATTGGACAAGGCACTGGTCTATCAGAGACTTAGGGTATCTCGGGGGTCCCTTCAAACTCATCTTTAAAATCATTTCCTTTCAGTTCCACCCTTTCCCTTTCATGTTGTTAGGATAGGTTTCTGGCTTTCAATCTCATTCCATGCAAGTAGGGCTATTGCATGAGACTTTCTATCATTGGGGTATAGGATACCTATAGGAGATTGATTGCTATTCCACACTAATCTATCTGCAGGCCTTTAGTTTTGTCATAAGGTGTCTTGAGTGTGCAGATAAGGCAATACCCGCCTGAGTGAATGTGGAGCTCAAAGAAGAAGGAGGATTTCTCTTTATCCTCATCAATTGGTTTGTTTTTCTTGTCAAGCTTGAGTGTCTAACCAGTGTTTTAAGCCCACCCATTTGATTCAAGTTTGGTCCTGCAAGAAAAAGAGCCAATAGGTGGCATGGATACTGATTCTATTGGTGAGAGTGTTGAGGGCTATGCTACCATAGCTAATTCATCTGATGAGAAAAGTAAAGAGCCTATGTCATCTTCGGCCAATATTTATGGTGATAATTATTAGATTAAAGAATTAATTTAATTACTTTGATTAAATTAACTTTACTACTTCTTAGGATTTCTCTCTCTGCACTTGCATTAGTCATTTAATAATTAAATCTAATTACTAAATGCCTATTTACTGATTAGGGTTTTCCATTAGGTTTTTTGATCTCCTTCTATAAGGATTGATCCATTTTATATTTGTATTCATTCTTTTGGTTGATAATAATAAACTTTCATATTGTGATCTAGGAAAACCCTTGTTTGTTTCCTACAGATTTCTTCCTTGTGACAGGTTTCTTGGGCTTAATAGACTTATGTTTCATAAATCTTACATGGTATTGGAGCTAGATTTGTGTTAGCTTGTTCATGTTTGAAGAAAAAAAGGAGCAAGGGTTTGATAGAAGAAATTTTGGATTTTTCAGCTAATTTGAGAGGTTTTGGTTGTAGTTTTCAGATCTGGTATTCTTAGCATGACATTATTTTTTAGCACTTTTTAGCAATTTTTATAGGTGCATACATGTGAAAGGGCATTTTTTTGGGTGTCCTTCCCAGTGCCATTTATAGTGGTGTCCTTCCCTGTATCTTTTACTAGACCTGCACCTTATTCCTTTGATTGTCATACATTAGCCGATGTCTGTGTTGGCAGATCTGAAAAGGTAGAACTTCAAACCCTCGCAGGCACCATACTTTGAATTGCAAGCCTTTTTACCTATGATTTTTATCCAGATCCATGGATATTTTCATAAAAAAAATTCATAGGTACACATGATACTCATTTGAGGCTTTTTTTCTCTCTCGCTATAAGCATTCTTTTCTAGCTTCTAGGGTTTGGTTTATTGAATTGTGGGGGGTGTTTTATTTCTTGTTTTTTGTAATTTACTTTAGTAAACTTCAAATTATATTAAAACAAAACCCCTTCTAAATAAATGGTTGATACCTTTTCTTGTCTAGAACTTTGGACCCCTCATAACTATCACATGTGGAAATCCCTGATGACTTGACTTCTCCAGTCAAAAGGGTTGTGGTCTTGTTTAGACACAGTGCAGTCAATTTTACTGAGGCCTTTCAAGGTCATGTAGCATAGGAACAAGATGGATGAGGCAATGGGGTTGATTGATATATATGTATTAGATAGTCTATAGTTTCATCTTAATGGGTGTAATACCCCTCTAGCTATGTGGACCAAGATTAACACCTTGTTTGGTACAGTGAATGAGTTTAAGGCACTTCAGATTGAGGCAGAGCTTACCTCTCCTGTACCAGATCATTTTCCATGCATTGAGGACTTCTTGATGAAGTTCAAGTAGTAGAGGTATTTATTATAGGGATGTGGAAAGGCCAAGACTGAGACATAGTGTATCTACCTGATTCTATCAAAGCTTCATGGAAACTTTCAGATTTTCTCCTCCAACTTCCACTCTACCATGGATGTTGTTAGTAAACAGATTTATCTTCACTAAAATGCCTTCACAAATGACTCTTAGATGCCCAGATTTAGAAGACAAACTGAACTAACAGATGAAAAGGCTATCATGAGATTGATAGATTTCCTCTGAATTGTGAGGTACAACTCCCTCTTCAATGATATTCAATAAATTAAATAACTGGTTATGTCTTTTACCAGAAGACACAAAGGTTTTCTAACATTCACCCATCACTATGAGATGAATGCGATTATAAGATTTACAAGTTGGTGATGGGAGAAAAACCACCAAACAGCCACATGACTATCTACCAAGTCTTTAACAGTACAGAGAAAATTGAGAGAATAACATGACTTGTTCTACAAATTACAAATTTGTTAACCAACTAATTTACAAACATTCACATTCTTGATATAATACTGCAAGATTGTATCCCAGAATTAGAAAGAAACAACTATATAATTCATTTCAATCAGAAAAATAAATGTGCAGACCTCAAGATCTGACATGCAAATATTCCTCTTTATTTCCAAAAAACATAACAAAATAACTGCAGAATCATTTTGTCCCTTCCAGTACAAACAAGTTGCAGAAAAATAAACTAATTGCCCACTCTCTCTATTACAATAATGTTTCCTCCCCCCTCCACCTACAGCTATAGAACTCTAGCTAGAAAAAGAAGAACCCTTATTTGAGCACTGTTTCCCCCATTTAAAGAACAATTTGGAGAAACCTTTCTTTTCCCGTACCTTTCAGTTTTAAATAACTGATTCTTGATAACTGAAAATTTTCTAAAGTTTTAATAAAACTTTAATAAATCCCTTTATAATATTCAGTTATGAAAACCAAATATTAGTTTGATATCTCCAGCATTGTTAAAATATATTTAATTAAACATTTGGGCTGGCATTCATATGTTTTTCACATGTGGAAATGTTTTCTTGATTGCTCTGGTGAGGATTTAGAAAACTTGATTTTGGAAAACATATCCAAAATTTAGGAAGATCCAATAGTTGAGCTGAGAGTTATGGGCCCCGTACCAAGACTATTTTTTCATCATCAGAAAAATCTGGAAACGTGTCTGTTTATAGAATAGTATTCTATTATTCATATCTTTTGAACTAGAAATAATTATGAAAATCTCTCTAGTGAAGATTTAGTCGACTTGATTAGAAACAACATATCCGAAGATCAGAGAAATCCAACAGTGGAGTCAAAACTTATGGCCCCCGCACTGAGACCCATTTTTCTGTTAGGAAATTAGTGATTTCGGACTGCAGAATTGTAAAATATTTCACACCAGGCCTCTGACTTTAACTTGAACTTGAACTTCGAAAGGTTCAAGGTTCAAGTTCAACTTTCACATATTACTGACTGAAAGATAGACAACATAAATATTGCGATCTTCAGCGACATCCGACTGAACTTGAACTTGAACTTGAACTTGAGGAGGTTCAAGTTCAAGTTTGACTTTCATATTTGACTGACTAAAGGACCAATGAATTTAAGAAATACAATCTTCTTGCAGCCTCTGACAGAAGTTGAACTTGAACTTGAACTTGGGAAGGTTCAAGCTCAAGTTCAACTAAGACTTTTACCTGGACAAAATAATTGGCTGCGGGAGAAAAGAATAATACAAGTGTAACAACTAGCTCTGACTAGGGATGTGGACTGTGAGGGACACAAAGAATCCAACAATCTCTGGTATGAGGTGAGTGCCTTATCCATTGGGCCATAGAATCATTATATCATATAGGATGGGGAACTTCTTCTAAAGAGGACAACACACCAAAACACCAAAACTACCAGCAAGCTAAAACTAAACAACAATAAAGAACTAACCAAACCAGACCAACAACCAAAGCTGAAACTAAGACCAACTAAATTGAGCACAACAAAACTCAAGGAGAGATGAGTTATTTACAAATATATACAGGTGAGAAGGCCTCACCATAGAAATCGAAGCCAAGAAAGACTTACACAAAACCATTCACCAGCTACGAGAAGAATGAGGCTTTTCGGAACAAAGGGTTGTATTTGAATGAAAGACCTCGATACCACCTCCATTTGGAAAACTCTCCATTTCTGCAAACCAAACTAATTATGTGCAGGGATCTTATGGACCAATTTTCATGTCCAAAGAGCCACATTTCATCATAGCTTTCATATTTCTCTTGAGCTTTTAGTAAGAAACTCTCAATGCTATTTCCAATCCATGGCTGAAAAAAATAAGGCTCATCTTTTCCCAAAGAAAAGGTTATATCATTCACCTCATCAACACTCATGGGACCCCAATCTTTGAAATAATTTTCAGCAATTAAAATACTTTCAAAATAAGAATGGACTTCATCCAGCATAGGGTCAACATGTACTGGAATAACTTCATCATCCCTTGCTGGTAATAAATCTGAAAATGCTCTATCCAAGATAAATGTATCAGACAAATTAATACTTGAATCTTTATCTTTGGGATCTTCTTTCTTGATTTTTGATAGGAATCTTTCGATAATGTCTGCCTCATTTAAAGAATCACCACCTAAGAAAATTGATGATGATTGAGGTTGCAGCCTTTCAACATCCTCATCACAAGCTTTGTTAGAAAAGCATGAAAGAGATACATCTTGAAAACTAGAAGATTCTATAATAGGATCATCATCTTCTTTCAGACAAAAAGGAGCATCAACTTTAGACATGAAATTAAAATTTTTGTTTTCAGGTTGCATATGAATCTGAAAAATTTCATCTTCTATATTTGTTGTTGTGGGATGGTCTCCTAAGTTTTTAAAACTAATACTCTTAAAGTCTGAAATGGAGGTAAAGTCATCCATATCATTTTCTTTAGGAATTACCATACTTCTTATACCTTGTTCATTCTAACTTACCCATGCTTCCTCTTCATGAGGCTGAGAGGCTTCTTGCTGAATTTCTTGCTCACCCATAACAAGGTAATTGTATGAGAGGGATGAAAATAGAATAATAGGAGCTTCAACATCATCCACCTCTAGTTCCTTCTCAAGTTGTTGTACCTTTCCTTTGAAAACTTCTTGGCCTTTAGCTTGTGAAATCTGTGACACAAACTCCTCCACAATAGAGTAGAATTGTGGTCATCTTCAATGTTGAGGTTTGTTTTCACGGCATGCGAAATGCTTTCTTTGTAGTGCTCAAAGAAATCTTGTAGCACTTTGTCTTTCATCTACATGATCTCAAAGATGGCAGGGTTAGGTCTCATCTTCTTTATGACCTTTCTATTAGGCATGGTCATTGCACAGAGTCCCCAGTCTCTTGCACACAGAGACAAAAAGAAAACTGAGGAACCAGAACTCAGGCACTGATCTTTGCTTCTGAGTCCCTAGTAGAGTCACCAAAAACTTTTAGTAAACATATTTATCTTCACTAAAATGCCTTCACAAATGACTCTTAGATGCCCAGATTTAGAAGACAAACTGAACTGACAAATGAAAAGGCTATCATGAGATTGATAGCTTTCCTCTGAATTCTGAGGTATAACTCCCTCTTCAATGATATTCAATAAATTAAATAATTGGTTATGTATTTTTACCAAAAGACACAAAGGTTTTCTAACGTTCACCCTGATGGAATATGGATGAAGTGACTGAGAGGGGGGGGGGGGTGAATCAGTCAACCATAAAAACACTTCACAATTTATTCTTTTGCAGATCCCTTAGGATATCTTAACACTGTTATCTGTTTTAGCACTCGGTAAATAGATTGCAGTAACTTTGAAGATGCAGAAAGTATTATCAATATTATCTTTAGATATTCATCAGCACATGTATATGATTGAGAAAGCAATTAAGAACACAAGAGACACAAGATTTAACGTGGAAACCCAATATGGGAAAAACCACCAATGTATCTAGATACTGATTTTCACTTTTCTGAAGTGATGCCCGGTTAGAAGCCAACCCGGTAAAAGGTTACAAAACACACTGTTAGGTGTGACCTTGTTAGAGGATTTAAAACACCCTGCATGGAGTGGCCTGGTAAGAGGTCTTGAAAACAATTCAATGGAATTGTCACCTTGTTAGAGGATTTATATTATGGCTGTTAAACCAACTCGGTTAAGAGATTTAGAATTCACTGTTACAATGATAAGAAGGTAACAATGAGAAAGTAACCTGTGTAATAATGCAACTGTCTTGCTGATTACAGATCTCTGTTCTGCATAATTCTGATCCTTTCTGATCAAATAGATCTCTGCTGCTCCTCAAGGATATCTGAACATCCTTCACAAATTCACATATACCTTTCCTTCTTTTCTTCTGTAAATCTTCTACTATATTGTTGTTTTTACTTTTCACATTTGACCTTTTATTTATATGATTTTGGATTAGTCAAATCGACATTATTTAGTATAACAGTCGGCTGAATTAAGTAAACTCTATTTGCAAAAATCCTTCAAGGGCTGACAGTGCTCGGTGACCATATCTTTCTATAATCTTTCGGTGACCGAGGGAACTCGGTAAACACCGACAATTCTTTACCTTTGATAACCGACTGAACTCGGTAAAAACTATCTTTTCTCGATGACCGACTGAACTCGGTAAACACTAAACTTTCTTCGGCAACCGAGTGAACTCGGTAAACACTAAATTTTCTTCGGCAACCGAGTGAACTCGGTAAATACTACTTTTCTTCGATAACCGAGTGGACTCGGTAAGCATTAATATTCCTGTCTGGTAGACCGACTGAGCTCGGTAGAAGTAGATTTCTGCAGACTATGACATAGTGTGACATCAAAGACAATACATAATTGAGTAGCAATTTCTTTCAGACAATTGTTTCCAACAATCTCCCTCTTTGGCATTGATGGCAACACAATATGTCATAACATAAGAAATTTGAAAGAGTTAGCTCGGTTTATATTCAAATCTCCCTCTGTCAGCAAACTTCCTGTATCCTGAAAATTCTTCCTTCTGACTATTTGAAAATTTCTTGAAGTAATAGCAAAGACATAGCAAACACTCCCTCTTTGACAACACATGCCAAAGATAATTCTCATATTACCGGTGAAAATTAATGTACCTCAAGTACTGATTCATATGCAATGATTCCTTTAATATACTGCATCAACAAGTTGATTTTCAATCATGTTCTGGTTGACGCATCACTAAAACTGTATTTAGTGAGCCTCGGATAGGGGAATGACCCCTAACTTACCTCTTAGATACATAAATGCATCCTTAGGTAATGGTTTGGTAAAAATGTCTGCAATCTGTTCTTTTGTATGAATATATTCTAATCTGATTTCCTTGTCCTGCACCAATTCTCTGACAAAGTGATATTTAATAGCAATGTGCTTGGTTTTGGAATGCATCACTGGATTCTTAGAAATGTTTATTGCACTGGTATTGTCACAAAATATAACAACTGGTTCTTTGATTTCAACCTTCATACCTTCTAATAGCTGTTTAAACCAAACAATATTTGAACAATTTACTGCAGCAGCAACATATTCTGCTTCAGCTGTGGATTGAGATGTGCAATTCTGCTTTTTACTAGTCCAGGATACCAGTCTTTTTCCAAGAAAAAATACTCCACCACTTGTACTTTTTCTGTCATCAATGTTTCCTGCCCAATCAGCATTAGTAAACACTTTCAAGTCTAGATTGCCTCCAAATTTATACCACAAACCATACTCTTCAGTTCCTTTTAAGTATCTTAAGATTCTTTTGATTGCCATCATGTGATTTTCCTTAGGTTTTGCTGAGAATCTAGCTACTATACCGACTGCTAAGGCAATATCAGGTCTTGTATGTACTACATACTGCAATTTTCCAATCATAGATCGGTATAGGGTCTGATCAACTTCTTTTGAATCATCATTTTTGGTAAGTTTCAGTCCAGTACACATGGGTGTACCAACTGGTTTTGAATCTTCCATTCCAAACTTCTTAAGTATCTCCTTAATGTATTTGGATTGAGTAATGTATATACCATTCTTGCTTTGCTGAATTTGAAGACCAACAAAGAATTTTATTAAACCAAACATAGACATTTCAAATTCTCTTTTCATTTGTTCTGAAAATTCTTTGCACTGATCCTCATTCCCTGTAAATATAGTATCATCCACAAATATTTCTGCCAATACAATTTTGTCATCCGGTCCTTCTTTGATATACAGATTACTGTTGTCATTAGCTCTTTTGAAATTAATCTGGATCAAATAGTTATGGAGTCTTTCATACCATGCTCTAGGAGCTTGTTTTAAACCATACAATGCTTTGTGTAACCTGCAGACCATGTCCCTTTTATCTGGATCAACAAAACCTTCAGGTTGTTCAATGTAGACTTCTTCATCAAGAATTCCATTGAGAAATGCAGATTTTATATCCATCTGATATACCTTAAATCCTTTGTGTGCTGCATAAGCAAGTAGAGTTCTTACACCTTCTAATCTTGCAACAGGAGAAAAAGTTTCTCCATAATCTATACCTTCTTCTTGAGAATAACCTTTACATACCAGTCTAGCTTTGTTTCTAGATACTTGACCATCTTCATTCAGCTTATTCCTGAATACCCATTTTGTTCCAATTACATTCTTATCTTTAGGTCTGGGTACAAGAGTCCAAGTTTTGTTCTTTTGTATTTGTTCTAATTCTTCATTCATTGCTTCAATCCAACTTTCATTCTCCAATGCATCTTTGATATTTCTAGGTTCAAAATCAGTAAGCAGACATGTACCTTTTAGCTTGCTTCTTGTCATAGTACCATCTGATTTGTTTCCAATGATTTGATCTGGTGTATGATGTCTTTTGACATATTTGGCTAGTATAGGTTCCTTGCCTTTTGAATGATTCATGCTGTTGTCTTCTAGGATCTCTTCTTCAGGTTGCTCGGGCTCGGTAGATATTTGCTCGGTAACTTCAGGCTGAGACTCGGTCTGAATTTCTTCCTGTGACTCGGTTTGAACTTCTTCCTGTGACTCGGTCTGTGACTCGGTAACTGTGCTCGGCTCGGTAGATATAGCTTCCTTATTGATAGTTGTGTCTGTCAATGTTTCAGGTTCAATGTAAACGAATCTTCTGTAGTTCTCAGGTTCCCTTTTGCTTTCTTCCTCAGTCTTTTCTGCAAACTCATCAAATTTTACATGTATACTTTCTATGACTTTGTAAGTAGATAAGTTCAGACATTTGTATGCCTTGCTTTTGCTAGAATATCCTAGGAATATTCCTTCATCACTTTTCACATCAAATTTATTTCTTCTGGATTCTTTTAAGATATAACACTTGCTACCAAATATTTTCATGTAACTTACATTAGGTTTATAGCCATACCATAATTCATAAGGAGTTTTGAATGTGTCTTTCTTCAGTTGTACTCGGTTCAAGGTATGAACTGCAGTGCTGATAGCTTCCTTCCAGTACTTTATAGCAATGTTCTTTTCTATCATTAGAGTCCTTGCACAATCCATAATAGATCTGTTTCTTCTTTCTGCTATTCCATTCTGCTCAGGAGTTCTAGGAGCTGATACCTGTCTTTTGATTCCTCTTTCTATGCAGAAGTTGTTAAAATCATGGGAGATGAATTCACCACCTCTGTCTGATCTTAAGCATTTCAATCTTTTCCCTATTTCTTTTTCCACTCTTGCTAAGTACCATTTGAACTTTTCAAATGCCTCTGATTTTTCTCTTAAATACATAACAGTCATCATTCTAGAATAATCATCAACGAAAAGAATAAAGAATTTATCTCCAGTATAGCTTTGTATTCCAATAGGTCCACATAAATCAGTATGCACAATTTCCAAAATTTCTTTAGACTGATAGTTCTTACTTTTGAAACTAGTTTTACTCATTTTGCCAATCTGACAATTCTTACATAGACCAGTGTCAGGTTTCTTCAAAGTAGGAATGCCTCTAACCTTATTGAATTTGCTTATTTTTATCATGTTATCAAAATTCACATGACATAACCTTTTGTGCCATAGCCAACTTTCTTCTATTTGAGCAATAAAGCATGAATATTCATTGAGATCAAGATAAAATAAGTTACCTTTTGTTTGTTTGCCTGATCCAATGAGTTTTCCTTTTCCATCCAGCAGTCTTGCTTGACCATTCATGAATTCAACCTTGAAACCAGTGTTGATTAGTTGTGCTACACTTAAAAGATTATGTTTTAGTCCTTCAACCCAGTAAGCATTATCACATATGAGTTCTTTGGTTAATGAGATTCTTCCTTTTCCTTTTATACAACAAGGTTCATTGTTTCCAAATCTTACATTACCATTGTCACAGTCTTCTAGATATTCAAATTTTGTCTTGTCACCAGTCATGTGGTGTGAACATCCACTATCTATTATCCATATATCATCTTTACTTATATGAGAAATAAGTGCCATCTTATCTTCATCATCATCAGATTCATCTTTTATAGCAATAAAGACAATTTCTTCTTCACTATCATCAGAATCTTTAGCCATAAAACATGATTTCTTACCTTTATCCTTGTATGATTTGAAATTCTTTTTGCCATAGTATTTGTGACTTCTCTTTTCTTCCTTGACTTTCTTGTTTGGGCACCTAGCTGCAATATGTCCAATTTCTTCACATGAAAAACAGATTAAAGGAGTTTTACCTTTATATTTACCTTTCCCTCTAGAGTACTTCTTTGCAAGTAATGCTTCTACAATTTCAAGATCACTGTCAGAACTTTCTTCTGATTCTTCTTCACTTTCTGTCTGAACTTCTTTAATTTTCTTGTTCTTCTTTAGTGAAACCTTGGCCTCAAATGCTGATTCAATATTTTTGGAACTAGGAACATAGTTATCATAGTTGTCTAATTCAAAAGCTGTCAATCTTCCAACTAAAGCATCCAAAGTTATATTGTGGTTTGTTTCACATCTTCTTTCTTGAATAGCTGATACTCTTATTGCATAGATAGGGAGTAGTGTTCTGAGTACCTTACTTATAACAGTCTCATCTGAGATTGTTCCTCCAGAAGCTCTAATTGCACTTACACTTGCTTTGATTCTTTCAACATATTTTGCAATGTTTTCATCTTCCTTCATATTCATTTTGTCAAACTGTCCTCTTAGGCTTTCTACTTTGGCTCTTTTCACATTTGCATCACCACCATATATTTTCTTCAGTGCCACCCACATTTCATATGCAGTAGTGCAGTCTTTAATATCATCAAATTCTTCATAGCTGAGAGCAGATGCAATGTCTATCATCATGGTGTTGTGAGTCTTTTTATCTGCAATGTCTTCAACAGTTAATGCGCCATTAGGAATTGTATACTCTTCATCAATGTATTTGCATCTTGAATCACCAATGGAAGCCAGATGAAGTCGCATGAGACCTTGCCATGCTGAAAAGTTATCTCTGTTAAGCTTTGGAATTTCCCTCTTGTAAGACATCCTGATCTTTAGTTTAGGTCCTTGAAACCCTTCCTGTAAGCACCAAAAGCTCTGATACTAATTGATGGAATATGGATGAAGTGACTGAGAGGGGGGGGGTGAATCAGTCAACCATAAAAACACTTCACAATTTATTCTTTTGCAGATCCCTTAGGATATCTTAACACTGTTATCTGTTTTAGCACTCGGTAAATAGATTGCAGTAACTTTGAAGATGCAGAAAGTATTATCAATATTATCTTTAGATATTCATCAGCACATGTATATGATTGAGAAAGCAATTAAGAACACAAGAGACACAAGATTTAACGTGGAAACCCAATATGGGAAAAACCACCAATGTATCTAGATACTGATTTTCACTTTTCTGAAGTGATGCCCGGTTAGAAGCCAACCCGGTAAAAGGTTACAAAACACACTGTTAGGTGTGACCTTGTTAGAGGATTTAAAACACCCTGCAAGGAGTGGCCTGGTAAGAGGTCTTGAAAACAATTCAATGGAATTGTCACCTTGTTAGAGGATTTATATTATGGCTGTTAAACCAACTTGGTTAAGAGATTTAGAATTCACTGTTACAATGATAAGAAGGTAACAATGAGAAAGTAACCTGTGTAATAATGCAACTGTCTTGCTGATTACAGATCTCTGTTCTGCATAATTCTGATCCTTTCTGATCAAATAGATCTCTGCTGCTCCTCAAGGATATCTGAACATCCTTCACAAATTCACATATACCTTTCCTTCTTTTCTTCTGTAAATCTTCTGCTATATTGTTGTTTTTACTTTTCACATTTGACCTTTTATTTATATGATTTTGGATTAGTCAAATCGACATTATTTAGTATAACAGTCGGCTGAATTAAGTAAACTCTATTTGCAAAAATCCTTCAAGGGCCGACAGTGCTCGGTGACCATATCTTTCTATAATCTTTCGGTGACCGAGGGAACTCGGTAAACACCGACAATTCTTTACCTTTGATAACCGACTGAACTCGGTAAACACTATCTTTTCTCGATGACCGACTGAACTCGGTAAACACTAAACTTTCTTCGGCAACCGAGTGAACTCGGTAAACACTAAATTTTCTTCGGCAACCGAGTGAACTCGGTAAATACTACTTTTCTTCGATAACCAAGTGGACTCGGTAAGCATTAATATTCCTGTCTGGTAGACCGACTGAGCTTGGTAGAAGTAGATTTCTGCAGACTATGACATAGTGTGACATCAAAGACAATACATAATTGAGTAGCAATTTCTTTCAGACAATTGTTTCCAACACGCCCATCACTATGAGATGAAAGTGATTATAAAATTTACAAGTTGGTGATGGGAGAAAAACCACCAAACAGCCACATGACTATCTACCAAGTCTTTCACATTACAGAGAAAATTGAGAGAATAACATGACTTGTTCTGCAAATTACAAATTTGTTAACCAACTGATTTACAAACATTCACATTCTTGATATAATACCGCAAGACTGTATCCCAGAATCAGAAAGAAACAACTATATAATTTATTTCAATCAAAAAAATAAATGAGCAAACCTCAAGATCTCACATGCATATATTCCTCTTTATTTCTAGAAAACATAACAAAATAACTACAGAATCATTTTGTCCCTGCTAGTACAAACAAGTTGCAGAAAAATAAACTAATTCCCCACTCTCTCTGTTACAATAATGTTTCCTCCCCCTCCACCTGCAGCTACAGAACTCTAGCTAGAAAAAGAGGAACCCTTATTCGAGCACTGTTTCCCCCATTTAAAGAACAATTTGGAGAAACCTTTCTTTTCCCGTACCTTTAAGTTTTAAATAACTGATTCTTGATAACTAAATACTTTCTAAAGTTTTAATAAAACTTTAATAAATCCTCTTATAATATTCAGTTATGAAAACCAAATATTTGTTTGATATCTCTAGCATTGTTAAAATATATTTAATTAAACATCTGGGCTGGCATTCATATGTTTTTGACATGTGGCATGGCCTCAAGAAATTCTTCTATAAATTGGATACTTGTTGGATTTCCATACAGACCCATACAATAACCTTAATAACTTTTTAATCAGGCAATATTTTCTTGATCGCTCCAGTGAGGATTTAGAAAACTTGATTCTGGAAAACATATTCAAAATTTAGGAAGATCCAATAGTTGAGCTGAGAGTTATGGGCCCCGTACCAAGACTATTTTTTTCATCATTAGAAAAATATGGAAACCTGTCTATTTATAGACCAGTATTCTATTATTCATATCTTTTGAACTAGAAATAATTATGAAAATATCTCCAGTGAAGATTTAGTCGACTTGATTAGAAACAACATATCCGAAGATGAGAGAAATCCAATGGTGGAGTCAAAACTTATGGCCCCCGCACTAAGACCCATTTTTCTATTAGGAAATTAGTGATTTCAGACTGTAGAATTGTAAAATATTTCACACCAGGCCTCCAACTCGAACTTGAACTTGAACTTGAACTTGAACTTTGAAAGGTTCAAGATTCAAGTTCAACTTTCACATATTACTGACTGAAAGATAGAAAACATAAATACTGCGATCTTCTGTGACATCTGACTGAACTTGAACTTGAACTTGAGGAGGTTCAAGTTCAAGTTCAACTTTCATATTTGAATGACTAAAGGACCGATTACTTGAAGAAATACAATCTGCTTGCAACCTCTGACAGAAGTTGAACTTGAACTTGAACTTGGGAAGGTTCAAGTTCAACTTCAACTAAGACTTTTACCTGGACAAAATAATTGGCCTCGAGAGTAAATAATAATACAAGTGTAACAGATGTATTGGGTCAAAGATTCTAGATGCCCACTTTTGAGGTGTTTTGTGATTGGTTGACTAGAGAGAAGGCCAAGCTCACATAGTTGGATTCTTTATCTGGAACTAAGAACCAAGCTTTGGTTTTTCAGACTTCTAAGAGGACATTGAAGAAGAAGTAGAATCCCAAAACAAATTTAGTTGGAAGTGAGTATTACTCCAATCCACCTCAGAAAATAGAGTCTGATAAATTCACTCCTAAGGGTGAATCTTCAAAGTCTCTTGAGTCTTCCTCCAAGACTAAGAATTTCACAGGTGAACCTTGTAGTTTTTGTGGCAAGGAAAGGGATCCAATTTCTATGTGTTGGAAATGTCTTGAGGGTCTAGAGGAAGCCTTGCAACAACATACTATTGGGTACATGCAGGATCATGGTATGCCAAACTAGGCCCTTAAGTGGCAATGAAAATTCAGAAAATAAGGTTTAGGCAAGTTGACATAAAAAATTGAACAAGTTACAAATATTATATAAAAAATATGTAAGAAGAGAATGTGTAGAAAATTTAATCTAGTTTCTAAGATACTAGGCCATATTTGAAAAACAATTATTCTATATGTTGAAAATTTCAAATTTCAATGTAGTAGTATGAAAATTTCAGGAAAAAATAAGAAGTAGGTGTATGTCTGACCACCTTAAACACAATCAAATTATAACTTTTTTTTACAAGATTATAGATATAAGTAGTAGACTAATGTCTGAATGTGACACATATTTTTTTGTATTTTATTTCCAAGTAAATAATTAATTATGATTTTTCTTCTACAACTTTTCCAGAATAAAAAAACTCTCATTTCTAACAATGTTAACTTAGTCTAAACATTATCAAATTGAAAACTTATTTTATTTTTCTTCTAGTAGGAAAATCATAGAATGTGACACATATTTTTGATTTGAAAAATGTTATATACAGTTTGAAAGTTATAGCTATTTTTTAATAATTCTATCAATCAGGACTAGAAAGATAACAAGTACATGTATGTCTGACCACATTAAACAAAGTCAAATGATAATATTTTTTATAAGATTCTAGATAAAAAGTAGTAGGCTTGTGTATGGATGTGGTGTATATTTTTTTGTATTTTTTTCAAGTAAATAATTAATTATGATTTTTCTGCTACAAATTTTATTGAATATAAAAAATCTCATGTTTGACCACCTTAACTTAGTCTAAACTTCATCAAATTGAAATAATTGTTAATTATTACTGTATTTGGTGAAGAATAGAATGTGATGTATATTTCAAATTTCAAAAATGTTATATTGTTTGAAAGTTATAGTTATTTTTCAAAGAGTTTATCAATTAGGAAGTCTTTTTCACATCGCCACTTTTTGGCATACCATGATTTTGTACATACCCTATTACTTCTGCACAACCTTCTCCTACTACCATAGAGAAAGGCTATGCTTTTCTCTGTATGAGCATTATCTTCCACTGTGTTATCACTCAGAAAAAATTTCATGGCTTCATAATCTATCCCCTGGTCTCTGTAATATTTTTCATGTCTCTGGCCTCATGTCCTGGTTCAAATTTTCAAAAATCTAGTCGTTGTGTGGAAAATGCCCTAGTCTACCTTGGCCCTATTCTAATTTTAAGTTACCTTTTCGGGCCACTTAAAAATCCTAAAGTCCACGTGCTTATATTTTATCACCATGTCGGGCCCCCCTTTAATATTTCCTTAAGCGTAAAGTCTGGCGAGTTTAATTTTTCCTAAGTCCTAAGTCCCTGCACCATTAATATTTCCTATGTTCAAAGCTTTAAAACTTGTGGCTGTCACTTGTTCGCAAGACTGTGTGATGTCAAAGGGTTTTGACATGTGAATTCCCGACCGTGTGCCATCTATCCCAGTGGGCCCGGTCTTTTGTTCCCTTTCTCATCTACGCTTGGCATGTGGTCGCAAGGAATATTCTTTCCCCTTGCGATCACACACCCATCGTCCAATCTTCTAGGCAGTGAGTCTTTGGTGGGTTTGTTAGCATGTGCAAAAAATTTCATAGCTCTAGCCCTTTTCCCCTAGTCTCTGCAGTTATTTTTAGGTCTCTGCCTTTAGCCTTAGCTCAAAATTTTGAAAATATAGCCATTGCGTACAAAAACCCTCTAAAAGCCCTAGCCTTGTTATATTTTCATATTACCTTTTTGGTTCACTTAAAGGTCCTAATTCGCATGTGCTTTATATTTTATCACTTTGTGGGGTCGGCTATTAATTTTTCCTAAGTATGAGTGACCGGCGAATTAAATATTTTCCTAAAGTCCTCAGCGCCTAATTTTTCCCGAAAGCCTAAGTCTTAGCATTTAATTTTTCCTATGTTTTGGCTTGAATATTTTCTTGGGCCCCTCTCTGACACCATCTCCATCTAACAGTTGTCGCTAAAGTGCAAGGGTTTTGTCAGAGGTATGCAAAGCTGCGCCCGCCATTGATTCATTTCTGTGACGTAGCCTTTCTTTTCGAGTGGGTGCACTGCCAAGTAAGCTGACTTGGAAATATCTCATTGGTCCATGGGAGTATGAAGTGGAGTGTCATCAGTGGGATTGGTCTTCTCAGTGTTTGGGTGGATTAAAGTTCATTTTAATCTTGTGGCTGTCATTATACCGTTGATATAACATGCTTGATTTTTAATGCAGCGGTATAGCGACAGCTGTTGATTCTCATAAGGAAGGCAGGTGAGTCCATTGACACATATGCATAGTTGGCGGCTTCTGGTTGGTCCATGTAGTAACACATCAGCAACTATCAGTGGGACCTGGTTCCTAGGCTTGTCAGAGGGTCCTGATCCTGTTACGGAATTGACAAATGGCATATGATCTCATCGAGTGTGTCAGAGGCCTAAGATCTTGCAACGACTGTTGATCTTCCAGGCAAAGGCTTAGTGATTCTAATAAATTTTTTGGCAGTCTGACAAATTTCCAATGCTTCGCTCATTCATGTGAAATAGTGGTGGTTCTCTAAATGTTTTAGAGGTTCAGCGAACATGTGTTTGTGGAATCGCTAAACTTTCTAGTAGATAGATAAAGTGTTTTGCGAACTGGCAATAACCTTTTGTCACTTGTTCGCTAAATGTGAGACCGAGGTTAGAGTTTTCTTTTGGTTCACCAAGTCGTGGAGTTAAGTGATGGGTTAGGTTTTCTTTTCATGAATTGGAAATGCCTTGTCGCGTGTTCGCTAGAGGTAAACCCAGGGTGGAAGTTGAGTTAAAGACTAAAGGTTCACAAAATAATGAGATCGGATGGTCACGACTTAAAGTTGATGGAGATTCAAATTTCGACCACCGATTTGCTGCAAGCACCATAAAGTAGCCATTTATTTTCAAATTTGAATTTGTAGAGGGTTTCCTGCGAGCAGAAGGACTAAAATTCAATGCAAAAGTGACTGGTGCTGGTGGGAGATGATCTGTTTGCCATTGTAGTGTGGTCTAGGGTGTGCCGTGTTTATTTGTTGGGTATGTACCATGTATTTTTGTGCTCGAGGTGTGTTGCAGGTGGCCACAAGGGGTTGACAATTTTAAATTTTCATGATTTGCAGTATTTTCCCAAAGATTTATCATGAGTGCAGATCTTCCTCAGGCATGGCTGACTAGTTTTCTTCCCTTGTAATAAATTTGTGGCCGTTTCCAGTTGGGTGGGTGGTTGAAACCCTAACCCTAAGTCATCCATAGCTTGTTGCATTCTCTTTGAGGATTCCAAGATGACTAGGGAGTATAAGTGGTAGAATTTTTGATTTTGCGTGGGTTCCAAAACTTTCTTTGGTCCCAGGTTGTTGTTCATGGTGTTTTACTGAGTAAGGAGAACCTGGATTTTGGGTCTTTTCGTTTGGTATTTTGTTGCTGGGTAATGTATTGATTTCTGAAAATTAATGAGAATACACTTGAATTCCTGTCTTAAATATTTGATTATCTTCTTTTCTAATTGTGGATTCATATATGTTAAGGTCACAAAGTGAATTAGCATATGGTAAACAAAGAGTATTGTGAGATCAACTTGGAGTTCCTAACAAAGTTAGGATTAAAGCCTTTAGGGTGATTTCAGTGAGTTCATTGTTAGAGTGGAATTTGATGATCATATTTGGGAGTGAGTGGAGTAATAGAAAAAGCACTTACTCTGAGTTCATATGTATTTGAGTTAAGGTTTTAGGGTGACATATGTTATTTAGTGACTCCTTACCCTAGGATAAGACATTGATCTCTTCTCTGGAAGCAATCCATTGTCATCAACCCCACACACACACATTCAAATGATAAAATCTTACATCAGTTAGTAATGAGTATATTGATATAACATTTTGGATTCCTTTTTAGAAGTGAATCAAGGGTACACCCACCTGAGCATTAAGGCTCAAAGTGTAGGAGGATCTCTTTTGATCCTTGTTAATTGGCCCTCTTCCTTGTAGACTTTGGAGTGGTGATAGAGTCAAAGTTATATTAGGTTATCCACCAAAGTATAAATCTGCAAGTTGAAGATCAAAGGGAACCACCAACAAAATGGAAACTCTACTAGGGAGAACAACAATGAAGAAATATATCTATTAGGATCTCTGGTTGGGACTATATTGTAAAAATCAAAATCTTTTGTTCACCAGATTGATTTACCCATCCGAGTCACCAACAAAATGGTGACTCTACTGGGGAGAGTCTAGAGATAAAAGGCTATTAAGTGCACTCTTGTTTTTCTATTGTATTCAGTTAAAAGATTTCCCATCTAAGTGGGTGGTGTAATACCCCAAAAATGGGCTATAAGTTCATTAACCTCTTACATCTACATATCAAACGAAATCAACATCAAATTCTTAACCTAAGGCACATCTAAACATCATCGAATCCTAATTGATTATCTTAAATTCTGCATCGAGGAATATTCCTAGCAATATTTCTAACTATCTTAATTATCTTTGATTTAATGATTATTTGGTGATAAATCTTATTTATCTTAAAGTTTAATTAATTGAATATTCTTAATATTTAATTAATTAAGTTTAATTCTGCCACTTAATTATTTAATTGAATTTAATTATATTTATTCCTAATTATTTTTATTTAAATTTGACAATAAATCAAAATTCCTATCATTAATTGATTAAATTCTTATTTAATTAATTAAAGCAAGTTGTCATATTTAATAATATTATTTTTGGGATAAAAGTTTGAAAAAAAATTGATTAACCCATAAATCAATTGTTTTATTTTTAAAAGCAGTTAAGTTGGAAATAAATCACTTTATTATTAAATTAATTCATAAATAAAACATGCACAATCATAAAAGCAGATAACTATAATTAATCAATTAAAGCTAAACTTTATTTTGAGTTAAAACTTAGCTTTTGCATATTTTTGTGAGTTAATTATCGTTTATTTAAAAATAACTCAAAAATCAACCTGAGTTATTTGAGTGATTTATGGCTTTTTTTCCCATGCACCTCCAAAGCCCTAGATTTCTATAAAATCAAGGCTTCAGCTCATCTCAAATCATCTCAAAAATTGCAAACTTACTCTACAGGAATCATAGCATATTAGATTTGGAGAATTTGCACAATTGGAGCTTGAAAGATAAACTTGAGGATTCAAAGCTTGATGAGATCAATTTCAAATTCATAGCTTTCATATTATTGTTAGAATTTTCATTCTCATATCATTTAGCATAGATTCATATCATTGTTAGATCAATTTCCATATTAGCTTAGATTCATATCAGTTTTTCATTATTATTGCATAGAAAATACCCAAAAAAATATCTTAAATGCATTCAATTCATATCTAGATCAATTGTATTCAAATCCTTTGTTTAGGTGTCATCTAAGTCACTGATCTTGATAGTAATCTGAGAACATCAATCTCGCACCTATTAGATGGCAGTAAATCGCTTGGTTAAATTAGATGTCAATTTTGCACGATTTTGATTTTTGCTAACATCTAATGTTTTACTAAAGTGTTGTGTCTACAGATCAGGTACAATTTTCACACACACATTTTTGGTGCCCACCGTGGGGAAACCCACCTTTGCATGCTGGTTTTGATTTTTTTTGGGAGCTAAAACCCCAAATTTTTAAAGATTTAATTTTATCTCTCAAACAGCTAGGATTTTTGGTCTGAAAGTTTTTTGATAGGTTGATGACATATTAGGAAAGATACAGTAAAAAAATTAGAATTTTGTCAGATGTTTTAAATTTTTAATAATTTTTTCTTGAAATTCTGGAAAAAATTAATATCTGATGCAAATCAGCATATTTGTTTAGAAATTTTTATATTTTTGGAAAGATCTTTAAATTTTATAGGGGGTTGATTCTTTGTGTTTTAAATTTGGACATGATATAATAGCTCAAATAGTCAATTTACAAAAACTAGTCCATTTTGATAAAATGGGTCTCTAGGATACAAATGAAGAGATTTTTTAAAAAATTTTACATTTTTAGAAATCTCTCTATTTTTTAGTAGGGGTCTCTATTATGCATTTTTATTTTTATGGCCGAAATCATATCAAAAAAATTAGATCTTGTTGACTAGGTCAAATGCAGCAAAAAAAATAAAGTTTTGTGATGGGTATACACTTATTTTTTTACATGGTTTAATGAATGATATGAGTTGTCATTTGGATTAATTTTTGGTTATTATTTCTCCTAACAATTTATTTTTAGATCTAACCCTAGGGTTTTCATAAGTTGAATATACCTTGCATATCTTGTTTGCTTGTTGGCTTGTTGGAGAGTTCGTAGCTTGCTTGCATAGTAAAGCTCAACAAAATTTGCTAAAAATTAGGTAAAATCTACTAAGCACATTGCAAGGATCCCAAGTATTCTCCTTCATCTAATGACATTTCAATTTGGACTTAAAATAAATCTCTTATGTGTCTGGCTTGTGTGCATCTTTTCATGCTTTTGTCTATTTCTACACACTTGCATAATTGATACTAGGTTGTGATCCCTTAAGGATTTATTAAGTAGTCTTAGATACTTGTGATTGATCTTGATTGCTATCTTGGGTTATTGGACTCGCTAATCTGCCGACCCCTCATTCCACCCCGTGGTTGCAAGGTTAGCACCACATTAAAGGGGAGGGGTCAACAGGATAGAAGCGTTAAGTGTTCCACTTGGCAACCCATTTATGTTTTTAGGAACTCACTTGTTTTCTAAGTTGGGGACTCATTTTTAGCTTGTGTGAGGTGTTAATTGTTCCACCTTGTGGACTCATGTCATATTTTCTTTAAGCATTAAGTGTTCCTCTCTCTACTTTTTGGGTACTTTTGGTAGATTTGCTTTCGGAAACATACATCTGTGCTCACATAGTAATTAGGTCCTATGAACAGTATTCATGATTCTTGAGAGATTGGATTCTTAGAAAAATCCTTCTTGATGACAGAATCCTTGTAGGTAGGGAGGATACTTACTGCGTTTCACATTCAACTTGGTTAGTGTGTCTTTTCTTATTGATCGATACATTCTCTCCCAGGAGAGGTTGATAGATCATGTGGGGTTGACATCACGAGCTTTGGTGAATCAAAATTGGTTAGTGTGTCTTCTCTTATTGATTGATACATTCTCTCCCCGGAGAGTTTGATAGATCATGTGGAGTTGACATCACAGACCTTGGTGAAGAAAAACTTTGTCTTAGCATGTCAGATTAATCTGCTTGCTTTGTTTGGGTTAAAAGTGAAGAGGCATCAAAAACCTTGGATCTGGAGCCAAGTCCCCTTGTGGTATATTATTGTGAGTCATCTTTAGAGAGGGTTAACCATAGTGGACAATCCCTTCATATGGAAAACTATGTTGATGGAACCTCAAGTGGTAATAGCCATTTTCGTTGTGGTAGTGATAGCCGCTATATAAATGTCCTTGTGGAAGAAATCTCCACGGGTATGGTTCATTGTTGGGTTGTCAGATCTCCCTAGCAGCTCCTGAAGATTAAGTTCTTGGACTGTGTCAAAACCCTGGTGTGCCAGGATTGGAGTTCACCCCTTTGGATCATAAAAGTTGTAGAGTCAAACCATTACTAAAAACCCTAGCGAGGCCAAATTTTCATTTTATAGGGTATATGTGCATTATTGCAAAACATTTTTGGAACATACACAATTAGCGCTTCTGAGGATTAGAATGAATAAGTCACTTGATTGTTCATGCACAAGGTTTCTTTTTCCCTTGTTCATTGTTTTCAGACATGCTTGAAATCACTTGCTTGCTGTTTCGTGTGCTTGTTTATCTATCTAGTTATTGAAAACGAACAAATTTGTTACAATCCTCAAATCTAGACATTGAAATTTGCAAACAATTCAAATCTGAAAACTCAAAATTTGCAAAATCTGACCTAAAATCCTTTCTGGAGTCAAAATTCATTTTAGGAAGTCAAAAGTCATACGATTTTTTCCAAGTGTCGTTTCATTTCAACCCATCTGTCGTACGATTGAGTACCCAATGTCGTACGAGTTTCCATGCCAGCAAATTCTCAAAGTCAAAATCTTGCAAGTGTCATATGATATTGTGAACTGTTGTTTCATTGCTACCCAACTGTTGTATGAGTTTTGCAACTGTCATACGAGTTTTGCAGAGTGTCATTTGGGAGATTTTGAAAGTTGTCAAAAAATTGTCAAAATTGCCAGATATTTAGCTTTTTCAGCCTAATTTCAGAATCTGTCGAATGAATCACTGTGTCAGGAACAGAGCAGTAGCTATTAAGAATCTAATCATTTTCCTAAAGTGGCCTTTTGAATCTGATTTAGCCTTCTGTTTAATCGATTTGAGTCCTTATCATCCTGTGTCAAAACCTTGTCATAACTATCAATCTTCAATCAATCATCAAAATGATGAAGTATTGTGATATCTTGTCCGCTATCCTTTGGGAACCTACCCATACATCTAGGGCACAACATCCTTCATCCACATCTAATCAAATCTTCAAAATCAATCAAACCTTGACAAGGTTACGTCATTTGATCATCTTGATTCAATTCATTCTTCGGTTATCCAGATCTTATTCTTTTGTTTCACTTGAGGTTGATGGTGGAAACTAGAGCTTCCTCTCACAAGAAATCTATCACCCAAAATCCAACTCTTGACCAACTCATCAATTTTGGTCTTTATGAAGATGATGGTCTTGGCAACTATCGATTGAAATCTGGTTACATACCTCCTCCATCAATTCATGGAGGTACTCAACATACCCCCCATCAATCTACTCCAGAGAGTCCACACTCTCCTACCATGTCTCAAGCCAGGACAAACATTGGCTCTCACAGAGCTCAATCTTGACATGGTGCAGATCAAGAACCCACACCTGAAGAAATTGCTCTCTATCAAAATGACGATAAATTTAACAAGATGATGAGGCATTTCTTGAAAGAAAATAGAGAAGCATACTTTTTACAACTAGCTCATCAAGGAGCTAAACTTCCTCCCAACTTTAATGTTGAAGATATCATTACACATGAGGAAGAGAATCCACTCACAGCCATGATGAAAAAAATGCATGCTATACAAGTTGAACTTAACAATCTCAAGAAAGAGAAGGAACCTAAAGAGTTCTCCATGGAGGCCCTATGTCCTTTTCCATTTGACAAAGACTTGTATATGCCACCATTCCCAAAAAGAGTGGAGATGCCAAAGTATGACAAATATGATGGACACTCTGATCCTCAAGATCATGTTAGAGAGTTCTGTACGCAATCCATGGAATTCATGCATGAACTGACCTATCTGATGCATCTTTTCCTAGATCTCTGGGAGGAGCATCCATTCAGTGGTTTTCAAGGTTGCCTCCTACGATCAAAACTTTTGAGGAATTGATTAAATTGTTTTATCAACAATATTCCTACAATATTCAACATCCGGTCACCTTGATCGATATCTATAACCTCAAGCAATATCCAGGAGAATCATTCCTAACTTTCCTCAAGAGGTGGCAAAAGAAGTTCTCTCTATATGCTAGACCAATTCTCGAAATGGAGAAACTTGAAATCTTTATCAATAACCTTGTTCCAGAGCTCAACTATCCATTACAAATGCAAGATCATGTATCTTTTGATAAAAAGGTGGATAATGCAATCAAGATTGAGAAAGTACTTGTCAAGAAAGGAGACATCACACTTCAAAAGGACAAGTATGATTCTAGATATGGTTCAAAAGACGAGAACAAAAATTGGAACAAAAACAAGGGCATCATCACAGATGGTGTTGTTCACACTATTCATGCCCCATCAAAGGCACCTGCCTACAATCTCACTCTTGGCACTCAAGCCATTAAAGCTTCAGAACAAAAGTCTTTTGAACCATCTCAAAAGAAGCCAGAATACAAAAGATGGGATAAACATAAAAAATTTACTCCTCTAGGAGAGTCTTTAGAATCAGCTATGAAAACTCTACTAGCTGATAACATCATCTCTTTGCCACCAATCCGACCACTTGATTGTGAGCCTAAACTGAAATGGTGGAGAGAAAATGAATTTTGTGCTTTCCATCGGAGTAAAGGTCATAAAACTAGTAACTGCCTCCACTTGAAACATACCATTCAAAATCTAATCGATAGTGGAGACATCACTATTGATAATCCGACAAGCAATAATGATCACACAACATTTATAGAACCATTTCCACAACATGGCAAGGGAGTTTCAACTTCTCAGCCTAACATGGGGGCAAAAGTCAATTACACTTACCCTAGAAACAATGATGTCATCAATATGGTTGAACCATGTCTCTCTGAGAGCTGTAATGTCATCATAATTGTGTGAAGAGATAGAGATCATTCCTTAGCTAACACAGTTACTCGATCACAAGCTCAAACACATCTGACAAGACAAATCCAAGATTCATCAAATGTCCCTAAGGTGCCCTTCAATCTTTCATTTGCTTCTAAACAGAAGGCTGCTTCCAAATCTTCCAATCCAAAGGATACAAGGCCTACATCTTATAGCATTGTTCAACAACTCCAACACACTAATGTGAAAATCTCCATGTTTGAGCTGCTTCAAATATCTCTAGCTCATAGGGCCATTCTTGATAAAGATTTGCTCGGTTCCAATGTTCCTGATGACCTTGATTTAGACAGGTTCTAGACTATGGTTGGACATCTTACATCTCCACAATATATCTCCTTTTTAGAGGAAGATGACAACTCCTTGAGTCACCCACATAATCAGCCTTTGCATATAGAAGTCTTGATCCAGAACCATAGATTCAAATGTGTGTTGATAGATGGGGGCACTGGCCTAAACATTTGTTCTTACAGCTTGATCACACAATTGGGATTTTCAGATTTGGCTATTGATCCTAGAAAGAAAATAACTATCAAGGCCTATGATGAACAAGAAAGATCTTCTAAAGGCACCATTGTCTTACCTATCAGAGTAGGTCTAGTTATCAAAGATACCATTTATCAAGTGCTTGATCTACCTTTGACCTACAATGTCCTTCTAGGGAGGCCATGGATACATGAAATGCAAGCTATTCCTTCTACATACCATCAATGCTTGAAGTTTCCTTATGAAGGAGTAGAGGTTACTATCCCTACATATCTAAATACAACTTGCAACACCTTGAAGGAAAGTGTAGATAAGCTTGTGCCTAATAACAGAGAATATCCCATTGAGCCAACTAAAGAAGCATCCACATCTAAAATGGAAGATCTTGCCAAAGAGGTTAATATCAAAGAAAATAGTATGGGAGAATATACTATTGAGCCAGTCTTATCTTTGACATCTCTCCCTATCTTGCCTAAGTCTTATGGGAAATCTTTGAAACAATCTAAACCAGACTCTAAAGAACCTCTAAAAGCATATAAAAATAATTTTGTAGCAGAACAAGTGTCCAAGCAAGAGTTTGAAGAGGATGAAGTTGTGCTATCATGGCTCTACAAAGATGAACCTGGATCTCAAGTTATTCAAACTGGTGACTCTGCAGTATCCAAACTCCCTTCCAAGTCATATGGTCTAGGAGATAAATTAATAGCTAAGATGGGATATTCAGGTAAAGGACCTCTAGGAATCAGAGGAAAAGGTCTCGTGGCACCTCTCCCACATACCGGTAGAGAAAATAAAGATAAAGTCGGCTTAGGCTTTGAGAAGAAACCCTATCACCTCAAAGGTAATTGCTCTCATGTCATAGAGCAGATCGCACTAGGGGAACCTCTTCTTAAGAAAGAAGAAACAAAACCATCAGATAGTGATTCAGATAGTTCAGAACTCATCCCCTATGAAAAATTGCCTAAAGAGATCAAAGACCTTCTTGATGATAAAGATGATCCTATCAAGAGAATTAATGTAGTAGAAACACAAGAACCTACTATCTATCAAGAGATAGTTGCAACACAAGAACCAGCTAATCTCAAAAACAATCAAGAAGAGGGAAGTGGTAGTGATTCTGAGACAAATTCCCATGAGTATGAATACAAATTAGAATCTGAGGGTAACCCTTCTTGGGGTATTCACCCTGACTTTACTCATGTTCTAAGATTTCCTAGAGATCCTAAATCAGAAGATGAATCTAATGACTATGAATGGGGAGTCATCCCAAAACTAGATGAGCTTATCACAGAGAAACATGTCGATGTTATTCACCAATATGTACCTAATCCCAATGTGAGTCTAGAGTGAAATGATGAACCTATCAAGTCTGCTCCACCTATGGCTGAATTGGACTCCCATGATGACATTGAGCCTATTCATGAATTGGGTGTCTTAAGTTGTAGTATCACCTTTGAACTCGAGCATCAGGTTAGTACCAATGATGATAGATCCATATTTGTGAACACCATATCCCAAGCCTTTCTCGCTTTGACTATCCAATGCCCTGATCTTATCGACCAAACTTCCACAAACCCAAACCATAGTGTTTACACCTTTCCCAATGACTATGCCCTTACCTGTTACCTCAATGTAGTCAAGCCTATGAGGACTTCCATCAGCGAACTAAGAGTTAGCATGACCAAGCTGGACATCAAATATCTTAGTCAAAAGAATAAAAAGAAAAAGAAAAAGAGTTCTGAGGGTGAAAACCACTTTGTGGTAGTCTCAGAACCTACAAAAGTAAAAATAAAAGACGTATCCAAAGGTGAAAACCTCTTTGAGGTGCCTAAGGATGAGATATTTGATGTCCTTCTGAGTCATTTATAGGACAGATCTCCAGTTCTAATTGAGCCCACCCAATCCATCAATTTGGGTACAACAGAGGAACCACAATTGGTACATGTAGCACAATCCTTATCAGAAGAAGAGAAACATAAATTTACTACATTTTTGACAGAAAAAAAGATCAACTTTGCGTGGAAGTATTCAGATATGCCAGGGTTGGATCCAAATCTTATCATGCACCATCTATCCATTGCTCTTGGAGTAAAATCGGTCAAGCAAAAATTGAGAAAGATGCATCCTCATGTTGCACTTTTAGTCAAAGCTGAATTAGAGAAACTCCTAAAAGCTAGATTCATCTGCGTCATAGACTATGCTGAGTGGATCTCCAACATTGTACCTATTTATAAACTAGATGGTTCAATCAAAGTGTACATAGACTTTAGAGATGTGAATAGAGCGTGCCCTAAGGATGATTTTCCACTGCCTAACATTGATATGATAGTGGACATGACTACGGGCTATGAGATGTATTCCTTAATGGATGGATTTTCTAGATACAACCAAATCAAAATTGCTCTAGAAGACCAAGAGAAAACCACTTTCACATGTGCGTGGGGAACCTTCTATTGGAATGTTATGCCATTCAGACTCAAAAATGTTGGAGCTACATATCAAAGAGCAATGACATCTATTTTCCATGACATGATGCATCGAACTATGGAGGATTATGTTGATGATACTTTAGCAAAATCAATGATCAGAACTGAACATTTAACTGACTTGAGTATGATCCTAGATAGAATGGAAAAGTTTAGTCTCTGACTAAATCCTAAGAATTGTGCTTTTGGTGTCACTTTTGGAAAGCTCTTAGGCTACATAGTTTCAAAGAAGGGCATTGAAGTTTATCCAGCTAAAGTTAAGGCTATAATAGAGATGCAACCTCCCAAGAATATCAGTCAAATGAGGACATTGCAAGGCAGAGTTTAATCTATCAGAAGATTCATATCACAGCTAGCGGACATATCACAGCCTTTTACAAAAACATTACATAAAGGTGTGACCTTAGCATGGAATGAAGAGTGTGAAAAGAATTTTAACCATATCAAGAAGTATCTATCCAATCCTCCCATCTTGATGCCTCCTATTCATGGGAAGCCATTGATCTTATATGTCTCCGCAACAGCCACATCACTGGCGGCATTGCTAGCGCAACATGATGAAGAGAAAAAGGAAAGAGCCATTTATTATATAAGCAAAACATTTGTGGCATATGAAAAGAACTATTCTATGATTGAGAAAGCTTGTCTCGCTGTGATCTTTGCATCACAGAAATTGAGACACTATATGTTAGCTCATACCACGCATCTATTAGCAAAAAATGATCCACTAAAATACCTACTAAGCAAGGATGACCTCACAGGTAGACTGGCTAAATGGGTCATGCTTCTAAGTGAATTTGACATTTAATACATGGAAAGAAAAGCTATAAAAGGTCAAGTTATTGCTAATCAACTAGCAGATGCACCCATGTTTGATGACACACCAATGCAAATGGAATTTCCAGACTCCTCTATTATGCACCTATCTTCTAGAGAATGGCAATTGTTCTTTGATGGCTCCTATATACAGAATGGATCTAGAGTAGGCATATTGTTCATAACTCCTCAAGGATACTCCATCCCAAAAGCATTCAGACTAAAGTTTCCCTGCACAAACAATATTGCAGAATATGAAGCCCTTTTGAATGGTATGAAAATAGCAATTGAATGGAGAGTAATAGAGCTAAACATTCATGGAGACTCTCAACTTGTTATTTATCAAGTCAATGATGTGTACCAAACTAAAGATGAAAAGCTCATTCCTTACAAGAGAATGGTAGATGATCTTAAGAAATATTTCATATCTATCACATTTGAGGAAATTCCTAGAACGGAGAATAAGGCTGCCGATGCAATGGCAACACTATCTACTTTATTATAGTAGCCTAAACATGAGCTATGTTACGAGTTTCTGGTGGAAGCACTATCTTATCCTGCATATGACTCCCTCGAAACCTGCATGATCTGCACTGTTGTAGGTCATGATTCATCCAGATATAAAAACCTATTTTCCTATCTCCAAGACCAAATCATCCCCGATACCTTCAACCATCATGAAAAGAGATACCTTATCCGTAATGCCTCCTGATATGTCATCATTGGTCACGATCTATACAAATGAGGTCTAGATGGTATGCTACTTAGATGTTTAGAACATGAAGAGTCTCAACGTGCATTAGAGGAAGTCCATGATGGTATTTGTGGGTCACACTTGAATAGTTTAACACTAGCTCAAAAACTTATTAGGGCTGGGTACTATTGGCCTGAAATGGAGAAAGAGGCTATCAAATTTGCTAAGAATTGTCAAAAATGCCAAGTACATGGCAACTTAATTCATGCTCCAGGGAGGGATCTAATCCCCTTTACAACACAATGGCCTTTCCATCAATGGTCATTTGATCTTATTGAGATGATTCATCCTCATTCTTCTAATGGACATACCCATATAATCACAGCCACAGGTTATTTTACAAAATGGGTAGAAGCAGTCCCTTTGACACAAGCAACTGTAAAGAAAATATCTATGTTCATATTGAACTATATCATATGCAGATATGGGATCCCTCATTCCATAATCACAGATAATGGTGGGCAATTTAGGAATAAAGACCTAGATGATCTATGTGCCAAATTCAAGATCACCCAACATTGGTCTTCTATCTTCTATCCACAAGGGAATGGCCAAGCAGAGGCTTCCAACAAAAATCTCTTAAAAATATTTCACAGAACAGTTAATAAAATAGGAAGAGACTAGCATCTCATGATCAATCCAGCTCTCTGGGCCTACAGAACAAGTATTAGAACGCCCACTGGGGCTACACCATTCACTTTAGTTTATGGGTCTGAAGCGGTACTACCTATTGAGGTTGAAATCCCATCACTTAGAATTAGAATGGATGGACTTGTCACCGATGATGACTACAGAGTGTCTAGGTTGCAAGAACTTGAACTACTAGATGAGTGTAGACAAGAAACATATGATCATCTCAGAGTGTATCAGAAAAGAATGTCTAGAGGCTACAACAAGAAAGTCAAACACAAAGAATTTTAGGTTGGCGATCTAGTCTTGAGAGAAAATCCTAAAAATCAATCACATCGAGAACGCAAGGGGAAGTTTGAACCCAACTGGCTGGGTCCCTTTTTTATCACTATTACTTTTGGCTCTAGTGCCTATCAACTCTCAATGACTGAAGGAGAACAACTTTGAGAACCAATCAACGTTCTCCATTTGAAGAAATTCTACGCCTAAAGCATTCAGTCTATGGTAAAATGTCTTGAAAAAAAATCTTTAAAATCTGAAAAAGTCCTGAAAAAATGAACATCTTGGTGAAAACCTAGCAATAGGCACCTTGATGATTCACAAAAAAAAAAAAAAATATGAAAAGTACAAAAAAATTGAAAAATGAAAAATACAAAAAAAAAAAAAAATGAGAAAAAAAAAGTGCCTTGGTGAAAACCTGGAAACAGGTGCCTTGGTAGCAAAATTAGAATCTCTACCAAGATGGTGAAAACCCGACAAATGGGTGCCACTTGTTTCAAAATGCTCCATCTATCAGTGCAATCTTGGTCTTTCCCAGCTTTCAGTCTACTTTAGTCTGTATATATCCTTGTTTCAATAAGTCAGTTTGTACACTGATCAACTCAAGCATTTGTATCCTATCAATGTTCAACTTGGGGGAAATCAATGTCATATCCTATGGCCTCCAATGTATCTTAGACGTGTCATATCTAGTCAGAGTCCTTTGAAGCTTCAAGATGGGTCAATCAGTCAATCTCGTCTCCAGAAAGGATTTTGCATCTACAAGAACACAATCAAACATCAAACTGAAAATTGAAAACAATCTGTGCTTTTCATGCTTTTATCTCCTTGTATGCTTACTGATTCGCATTGAGATTTTTGCATATTATGTCCCTTCAAGCTCTTCAATGATGTCCTTTATAGGATTTAGAGAGTGATTACTGGGGGCATAATCTTTTCTTTGTTTTCTTCTTGTATGTGAAAATCTAACGTCTTTGGAAATTTTGGATTGAAATAGTGTCCGACTGTAAGAGCCTCTATCTCGAATTGGATGGCCATGCGTACCTCGACCATTGATACCTAGAAAATTCAAGGAAGTTTGATCTAACTATTTTCTTTTTGAGTGAGTTCTTTCTCCTACTGTGAAATGCGATCTTGCCTAAGGATGTGAATGATAAAGGGTCACTATGGGTAATTCACATTGGATTTAGAATGATCTCTTGATTGTTTGATATATTTATAATGCAAGGTGTATTCTGGTCATCACGATGTTTATGTTTTGATGCTTATACAAATTGCTATATCAAAAGGGACATGATAGTCAGGTCATCCTGGTGTTTGTGCCTTGGTGCTTATATCTAATCTGACATTTCAAAAACAAATCAATATTCATATGTCCATGGTTATTTTGACCAGTGGGTGTTGTATTGATTCTTGCGCATACAAATCAATATTCATATGTCTATGGTTTCATAGCTAGTGGGCATGGTATTGATTTATCTAGTTACCTAAAATTTCAATGATGATAACAAATCGACACATGATCAGTGACTAGGTCCTAGGTCTTAGGTTGCATTTCATATTGCATGTTTCTTTGCATTTTTGCACTTTGCATGATCTCACAAATTGCTTGAACACTTAAAAGATTCTTCAATCACCTATTCAAATCTAACAAGAGATGAATCTTACATGAAGGTTCCTCCAATGAAACAACAAGTAGAATCCTTTTTCAGGATCAAAATCAAAATCTGAGATCATTTATCTTATTCACTGCTTGCATAATCAACTTTCCATCATCATAGAAATCTAAAATTCAACTTAACTGATTATCTTCCATCAAACTATCAAAATTTCAACTTGGTCAACTATGGTCAACTCATAGTTTAACCTAGTCAAACTTGGTCTTTTGGACCTTCCAACGATGCAGAATGTGTTCTCGAATATGTTTAACCACTTCTCAAATCAATTAACATGCTTCTAAACCATTCAACATTAACTTTTCTTATCATATTTAATCCTGAAGGGGGCATGGTATTGCACATCATTCAAAGTCTATAATCAAATTTGAAATCATATCTTTATAGAAATCATATCTTCCTTAGTAATCAAGACAAACAATCACGTCTAGTTACTAATTCATCAAAAGACCTCATTGCTCGGGGCAAATCTATCATCACTTGGGGCATATCAGATTCATCAAGATCCATATCAATTTGGTATTCTCCTAATCTTGTAAACTGTATCAGTTTTGAAACCATCAGATCATAGTGTTCTTTCCTTGGTTCTTCAGCAACTGAAGGGTTCAGATGTGATACCTGCTAGTTCTACTAAGACAATCGAGTCTAGAACCGGTCACTCACTTCTTTGCAATCATAAGGTTCGAAATCAGGCATTTTGACACTTTTTTGCAATCATTGGTTCATTTTCTATTATAGTTAACATTATCTTTGGTCATTCAGGACCTATCATCTTCATATCAAATCGATATCAATCAACTTCTGTCTCATATCAATTATCAATATCCAACATCAATTTCATATCTCTATCATACAGAGACTATCTTTGAACCACTGCGCTTCGCACAATAATTCAAAGAGGGGCAAAATGTAATACCCCAAAAATGGGCTATAAGTTCATTAACCTCTTACATCTACATATCAAATAAAATCAACATCAAAGTCCTAACCTAAGGCACATCTAAACATCATCGAATCCTAATTGATTATCTTAAATTCTGCATCAAAGAATATTCCTAGCAATATTTCTAACTATCTTAATTATCTTTGATTTAATGATTATTTGGCGATAAATCCTATTTATCCTAAAGTTTAATTAATTGAATATTCTCAATATTTAATTAATTAAGTTTAATTCTGCCACTTAATTATTTAATTGAATTTAATTATATTTATTCATAATTATTATTATTTAAATTTGACAATAAATCAAAATTCCTATCATTAATTGATTAAATTATTATTTAATTAATTAAAGAAAGTTGTCAAATTTAATAATATTATTTTTGGGATAAAAGTTTGAAAAAATAATTGATTAACCCATAAATCAATTGTTTTATTTTTAAAAGCAGTTAAGCTAGAAATAAATCACTTTATCATTAAATTAATTCATAAATTAAACATGCACAATCATAAAAGTAGATAACTATCAATTATCAATTAAAGCTAAACTCTATTTTGAGTTAAAACTTAGCTTTTGCATGTTTTTGTGAGTTAATTATCCTTTACTTAAAAATAACTCAAAAATCAACCTGAGTTATTTGAGTGATTTATGGCTTTTTTTGCCATGCACCTCCAAAGCCCTGGATTTCTATAAAATCAAGGCTTCATCTCATCTCAAATCATCTCAAAAATTGCAAACTTACTCTACAGGAATCATAGGATATCAAATTTGGAGAATTTGCACAATTGGAGCTTGAAAGATAAACTTGAGGATTCAAAGCTTTGTGAGATCAATTTCAAATTCATAGCTTTCATATTATTGTTAGAATTTTCATTCTCATATCATTTAGCATAGATTCATATGATTATTAGATCAATTTCCATATTAGCTTAGATTCATATCAGTTTTTCATTATTATTGCATAGAAAATACCAAAAAAAAAAGCTTAAATGCATTCAATTCATATCTAGATCAATTGCATTCAAATCCTTGGTTTAGGTGTCGTCTAGGTCACTAATCTTGATAGTAATCTGAGAACATCAATCTCACACCTATTAGACGGCAATAAATTGCTTGGTTAAATTAGATTTCAATTTTGCACAATTTTAATTTTTGCTAACCTCTAATGTTTTACTGAAGTGTTGTGTCTGCAGATCAGGTACAATTTTCACACACACAGGTGGTGACTCAAAAGGTTAAGAACTAGTGCTATAAACTAGAAATCATGGACAAGAGGAGGAATACTAGGTCCTTGGTCAGAAAGAATCCAGAGGTCACTCTAGAACAATTTCCTAGAAAGGAGAAGAAGAGTTGGATCAAAAGGATTGGTGAGTCTACTAGTGCTCCCATAAGAGAACAAAGAAGTACCAGAGGTAGAGCACCACATGTTTCCTCATATGAGGAAGGTTCACAAGATAGAGTTTCTAGATTAGATGGTGGTCGCTCTGAGTATAGATTTTATGATACCTCAGAGGCTGTATTTCAGGACAAGGGTTTGTTTCCTACAGGTCAAGATGAACAAGCTAGAGAGATGGGTTTGGAGATTGATTTAGATCTTGATGAAGATAACTTCAAAAGAGAACCCATGAGACCTAGGCAAGTGCACTTCCCATATCAAAATCTTTCTGATATGGATGTGTCATCAGGTTCTAATGACATTATGGTAGTTCTTGATGATTTAAATGTAGTAAGGTTACAGTTGGCAGAGCAGGATGCCATACATAAGAGGTTACAAGAGGAGAGAGAGGCTGAGAAGGTGAATGATCTGATAGAAAGTCAGTCTCTCCTTACTTCTACTCCTAAGACTTTGCAACATGATGTCCTTGGTGATCTTGAAGCTTTGAGGAGTGAGCAAGAGTGCTTGCTGCAAGATCAAGAATTTGATAAGGAGGGCCCTGTGGTTAGACAAGTGCAAAGTTACGTTCCTTTTCCTAAAAACAAAGATGGGCATGAGATCACTAGGCCTGTTGTTGCCACTGGTGAGAAAGGAAAGAAAAATATGGTGGGACATCAAACAAGCAGATCATTGACAATACTAGGGGTCCCACCACCCAATTCAAGTAAGAACACTGTGTTAGCACGTGCAAAATTTTTTATGGCTCCAGCCCTTTTCCCCTAGTCTCTGCAGTTATTTTTAGATCTCTGCCTTTAGCCCTAGTTCAAATTTTTGAAAATATAGCCGTTGCATACAAAAACCCTTTGTCTTTACCTTGGCCTTGTTATATTTTCATGTTACTTTTCATGGGTCACTTAAAGGTCCTAATTCACATGTGTTTTATATTTTATTACCTTGCGGAGTCGGCTGTTAATTTTTCCTAAGTCTCTATACCCTGGTGAATTAAATATTTTCCTATAGTCCTCAGCACCTAATTTTTCCTGAGAGCCTAAGTCTCAGTGCTTTAATTTTTCCTATGGTTTGGCTTTAATATTTTCCTGGGCCCATCTCTAACACCATCTCCATCTAATGGTTGTCGTTAAAGTGCAAGTGATATGTCAGAGGCTTGCACTTTTGTGATGACCATTGATTATCTTTCATGATGTTTCCTTTCTTCACAGATGGGTCCACTGCTAGGTAAGCACACATAGCATCTCCCTATTGGCCAAAGGAAATAGTGAAGTGGTGGGGTTGTCAGAATGAATGAAGAAATTGTATGTCCCTCTATCAGATTCTATGACATGGCGGTCCCTAATATGTTGGAAGTATCCTATGCAGCACGGTGGGGTCACGCTCTATGGCATTGGCTAAGATTCCAGATCGGCAGCTAGTGTGTAAGTGTGTAGAATCTTTTGAGGGCTTGAGATCTCATGTCGATCATTGATCTTTCCTGATGATGTAGCATTTCAAAGAAGTGGGTCCAAGGTGACATGTATACAGAGTTGGCAATATTTTATTGGTCCACCTATGTTATGATTTGGTAGTTGTCAGTGGGTCCTAGGTTGCTGGCATGTCAAAGGGTCCTGACATCTACAGAGGATCAACGGTGGGCGTGCCTTCACAAGGGATGTGTCAGATGTATGAGATTTTGAGATGACCATTGATTTTGTTGAGTGATGTAGCCTTTTCTTTTGGCGGGTTGACTGCTACGTGTACTTAGTTGGCAAACAGTGTGAGGCCCACCTTCGGCCCACATAGTGATCCTGTGTTACGCATATCAGCCTATCTTTTTTATTATGTTTCTTTCAGAGATACTTGGACTCTGTCGACTATTGTTATATTATGTTTGACTCGTTGGACTGTTCTTTTGATGATTCTGCATATGGGATCCATGATGTGTAGATTTGGTTTATGTTTTTATATGATGTTTTGTGAACCTGATGATCTTGAAGATATTTAAATTACGTTATGGAATTTCATTTCAATTATGCAATCAAATCATGAATATTACATGCAATTGAAGTATGAGTTGAATTATGCAATTGAATGATTAATTTTCGCTATATCATATATGGTTATTTTAATGGTTTTCTTTCTTGAATTACTGATGCTGCATTTAGGTATTGCAGGTGGAAGGACCATGGAAACACATTCGGGGAAATCACATTGAACGTAGGGTAACCAGTTAAACCAAGGCCCCGTCTATTAAGAGACCCGAGGCCTCGTTGTTAAGTATTTATATTCGTAACAGTAATTTGAATGATTGTGTGTTTTAATGTTGTGACATTGGACGTACCTTTCGTGAAATGTTATTTTGTAAAGTGTCACTTGACACTAATGTTAAATGTTATCAAGGTACGTCGTGTGTTGTGTGAGAGCACTTGCTAGGAGTTTTAGGGAAATCTTAGCACTCCTTTTTGCCATAGGAACCATAATGCAGTTTCCATTCCCCATTTCTGATCTTTTTCCTCGACATGAGTTTAGAGGGTTGATAGTGGCCTTAGGAGATAGTTTTATGCTAAATTTGTTAACCCATTCAATGTACCCATGGGTTAGGGGTATTTTCACCTTTTTAGAAGCCTAAAATTGACTTTATGACCCTTTTAAAATTTCATATTCTATCTTGAGCGAAAATTGCAACTTGCTTGATTGAACCTTATTTATGAGGTTAGGTGTGGAAGCCCTATTTAGAGGAATTTTTGGCTAAGGATGATTCATTCACCCACTCTCTATTTTTTGAGAGTTTCCAAAAAGTTAGAGGAAAAAGCTTGAAGCTTGGATTAGGGCTCAACAAAATTCTTCCATAGCTTTGGACTTGAGGTAGGAAATCATGTGCTCTCTATATTTTTATGAGTTGTTTGTAATTGTGATCATGTTCTTGGCTTCCCATGGTTGGTCATGGTGGTAGCTTGCATTGTTTTGTGTTGTTTTTTAAGCTCCCCATGGTTGGTCATGGTGAGAGCAAGCTTGCAAATGTGTTTTTTTTTCATGTAATTGGATTTTGGGCTGTTTACTCTTAGATTCACTCATCCTTGGGAGGGAAGAGAAATCAAGAGGGGGTGTGGGAATGGAGGCAACTCCATGTGTAGAGTCTCCTCCATGTGTGGGGAAAGATGAACTTGGGTGAGTGATTTTCCCCAAGAAACCTTGCATTTAGCCTTTGTGGCAATGGGGGTATAAGGAGGGAAAATTGGCCATGTGTGCCTTGTATGTATTTGAGAAATATGGGTCCATGTGTGGCCTTGTTTTATTATGCAATGGTTATCTCCATGGTTTTGTCTACCCACACCCTACAAAGGAAATTCATGGAAATTCCTTAGTTTTCTTCTTGAGGGAATTTGGGATTTTTACCAATGTTTATAATCTTGTTGTGTTTGTGTGTGTATGATTGTATCCTGTTCATTGTGTTCTCCCCAAGCTCGGGGGGTGGTCTCATGAGAGGCCTTGGATGGGAGGAGAGCTCCCATGGTCTTTTTCTTGCCTTGTTTTTTACTTGCAGAAATTGAAGTCAGGATGTATGAAGATGAAGATGTTAGAAATTCTTGCCTTGATGTTTTTGAATGAGGAAATCACTCCATGATTTGGATGCATTGTTGTAAATTTTATATGATGTAATTCTTCTTTCTTTGGAGCACTTGTAAATTTGTAAATTTAGAAAGGAAAATAAGAAAGATAAGCATGTTGCTATAATGATCTTTCACTGTAAAGATTGATGTATTTAGTAGATGTATTTATTATGATACTCATGTAAAGGAAAGCAAGCATCATTTTGAATATTGCAATGTTATTTTAAAATTTAGGATGATGTAAATTTCAATGGAAATATAGATAATGAAATGTTATGTAATTCATATTATGGAAAGATGAATACTTTCTTGTCTCATAAAAGACCTTAATCTCTCTCTACCATTGAAATTACTCTCTTTATCATTGCAATGAGTTCTTCAAGTTGATAGAATTATATGTTGAATAGTTATCATTAAGATCACTTATTTGAATGAAATAGGAATATTGTAGTTTCTATTAGATGTTTTTAATTGTCTAAGAACATTAGAAATAAACTTGGTATAAATGTTTTATATCACTCTTTTAGTTCTATAAGATGGTGATGAAACAGCTATGAAATAAGAATGAATTGTTAATATTAGATTTACAATTAAACTATGATACTCATGAATGAAATACTATCTAATTTCAATATCCTAAACTCCACATTCCACTTAAGAAACCATCTAATTCTCAATACTATGATCTCATAAGTTTTCAAAAAAAATTGACATAGAGGTGCTAAAAAAAAATAGCACTCTACAGCAAACTTAGAGAGAGCAAAATGCTCTCTGGATTTTGTATGGGAAAGAATTCCCATACAAAAATCCATCCACAGTCATATTTTATTATAAAACTTGCCACCTTTGACATATGCAAATAAAATAAACTTTAATTCAAAATATCATCACTTACCCTATTTACTTCTTCCCCTTCCCTAGGCGCAGGTGTAAAGAGAAACAAAGTCTTTGTCTTTATTGCACTTTAATCCCATTGGACAGAGGGAGTGTCCTTGATGCCACCTCACACATCCACTACACTCCCATTTCCTTTACCTTCCCCAAGGACTCACGTAGGTTCTTTTGATTTAAAGAAGTCTTAGTAAACAATGAAGTGGAGGTACGTGGCCCAAGGTTTTGTAAGGGCTGTCAGATCTAGCTGATAATATGTCCTCCTTGACTTGCGCTCCCTTAGGGGAATTTCTCCAAACAACTTTGAATGCATATCATCATTCCTCCATGCGTACTCCAAGGTCATTAATCTTGGGAGATAGCTATTTGATGTGATAGAAGTGGCCATTCCTTGGGGCACGTAGGTGGAGAGAGTAGAAAAGGTTAGTTTGATAGGATGTTTAGTGTAATGATAAGGTATTTTAGTATGTGGTTAGTTTATAATTACTTTGTTAATAAAGTTAGTTTAGTGGTTAATTAAGTTTGCTAGTTAAAAGGTGTTTTATGTTACTTTGCATATATGGTTTATCATTAATATAAATAGATGTTATGTTTTATAGGGTAATATATTATAATTTATTAATTAATTAATAATTATATTAATTAATTAATATTTTATAATTATTAATATTTCTCTAGCATCCTTTATAGACAACATTATCGAGGTTGTTCACCTGATTCATTGTAACCTTGTCGTTGAACTCATTAACCCGCATCATGATCGTAGGAACTTTATCACTTTTAAAAAAATTTGTTGGTTGTGATTTGACCCAACTTTTGGGCATCACAAACAGTGATTGGTCCAGGTGTGTTGAGGTGAACTTGTCAGTGGGTCCGCCAGTCTCAAGGAAGTTAATACACTGCAAGATCTGATGGTTGTCATGATACTGTTGATTGAAGATGCACGATGGATATGTCAGCAGTATGGTGATAGCTGTCGATCTTCACTAAAGGGGAAATCTTTGCAGTGGGTCCTTTGTTAGCGATGACTGAGTGATTGCGGTGAATGATGTGGTGACATGTGGTAAGTTTTCGGGTGGGCCCAGGTGGGGTTTAAGGTCTTAGTAGTTCTCCAAATGTTTTAGCATTTCCGATAGATTTCAATGGGTTTTCTCATTCACAAAGTAAGATGGCAGTTCTCTAAATGTTTTAGTGTTTCAGCGAACAAGCGTTCATGGAATCGCAAAAATTTTTGGCAGATAGATAAAGTGTTTCACAAACTAGCGGTAGTCTTTTGTCACTTGTTCACTAAATGTAGGACCAAGGTTAAGTTTTCTTTGGGTCACCAAGTCGCAGAGTTAAGTGATGGGTTAAGTTTTCTTTTCACAAATTGGAAATGCATTATCGCATGGTAGCTAGAAGGTAAACCCAAGGTGGCAGTTGAGTTAAAGACTAAAAGACCGCAAAATAAAGAGATTGGACAATCACGATATAAAGATAGCTCAGATTCAAATTTCAACCACCAATTTATTGCAAGTGCCATAAAGTAGCCATTTATTTTCAAATTTGATTTTGCAGAGGGTTTCTTGTGACCAGAAGGACTAAAATTCAATGTAGAAGCGACTGGTGCTAGTGGGAGATGATCTGTTTGCCATTACAGTGTGGTCCAGGGTGTGCCCTGTTCATTTGCAGGGTCTGTACCATGTGGTTTTGTGCTTGAGGTGTGTTACAGGTGCCCACAAATGGTTGACAATTTCAAATTTTCATGATTTGCAGTACTTTCTCAGAGATTTATCATTAGTGCAGATCTTCCTCAGGCATGGCCAACTGGTTTTCTTCCCTTGTAATAAATTTGTAGCCATTTCTAGTTGGTTGGGTGGTTGAAACCCTAACCCTAAGTCATCCGTAGCCTATTGCATTCTCTTTGAGCATTCCAAGATGACTAGGTAGTATAAGTGGTAGAATTTTTTATTTTGTGTGGGTCACAAAATTTTCTTTGGTCCCAGGTTGGTTATTCATGGTGTTTTACTGATAGAGGAGATGGATTTTGTGTCTTTTCCTATCCTTGTGTTTTTCTAATTGTGTATTGATTCTGAATATATTAATGAGAATGTTATTGAGTTCCAATCTTGCATTTTTGTATGTCTTCTTGTTTTGGTTTGTTGGTTAACAGTTTGTTCTCCCTTAAGATTTATATCTTTGACTCTCTAAATACCTAATGTGTAGAGAAGAAAAGGATGTCACCAATGATTGGGTGAGTGTAAGTCATCAATCACTACCCTCTAAATTGATAGGTACAACTCCCTAAATATGCAATGATATGCAATGAATGTGTTTTTATCTATCATCAGATTGTTTCTTATAGGATTTAACCAAATTGTTTGTAGGCACAAACAATTCAGGCAGGAAAAGAGTGGATAACCTATAATCCCCAATGGAATGTTGATCATAGATTATCATTAAGTCTATCTTCTAATCTAAATCTATCTATTCTAAGAATGCATAAACTATTCAGAAGAATAGAAGCAGAATCATACATGGAAAGAAAATGAAATTCCTTATGTTGCAATTACTAACACAAAATGGAATCCAAGTAGGAATTACAGTTCCACATGCAATTGTCCTTTCTATTCAATATGCAAAGAATCTACCTACAGGCACAACAAACATGACACAGCTAAGCAAATGGAATTACTCATGCCTCAATCCCAAGTTGGCTGACCTTATTATTATCAGAGAAATGTACATTTATAGTTCACTATGCCGAGAAGTTCATTAGTCACAAGCATTCAACAGTTAGGAATATCAATTTTATCTTCCAGAATCAGAAGGGGAAAACATCAAAATATGAGATGTTTCTGAACTAATCAGTTACATGTACAAATGTATCATTGGCACCATCATTTGAATTTGAAACCTTCAGAACCCTTCAAGTTTGAACTTGCACCATCGATCTGCAGTTGGATGGTCACGATTATAACCCTTTCAATGGTCATCTTAGGCTTTCCTCAGTAATATATTCTCTGTCGCTCGGTCGCTGCCTCCTTAACCTTGTTGCCGGTTCAGAACTTATATTTTTAGTGGCCAATTTTCCCTGTAAAATCGCGATATCCACCAGGGCTTCCATTGTCGCATGATCGCATGGCACTTTTCTAACTCTTACGATCATGCAGCTGCTCTATCATTGGCGCATGATATAACATTAAATAATTATACCTTCACTTGCCCAATTTATGTTGTCACATGATCGCATGGCATCTTTTTACCTCTTGCGATCATGCGACCACTTTATCATTGGCGCATGATATTTTCAAAATGAGTAATATTATATTTAATAATCATTCCACCTCATTGTCGCATCTACACTGTTGGCATACGTGGGTCCCAGCAGGCTTCATTGTTGCATGATTGCATAGCATTTTTTTATTCCTTGCGATCATGCGACTGCTCTCTCATTGGTGCACGTGGACTGCACTGTTGGTGTACACGGGTCCCAACAGGATTTATTGTCACATGATTGCATAACACTATTTTATTCCTTGCAATTATGTGACCGCTCTTGTGATACCAAAAATTTGTTGGTTGTGTTTTTCCCTGAATATAATTAAATATTTTATGTATTATTAATTAATAATTATAATATAAGTACTAATTGAACTCATATTAATTCATATTCGATAGTATCATAAGTCGGTATCTTACCATCACAAACTTATTGGTCTCGATATGAGCTTATCCGGGAATTGGTTAACCTCCCTATAGAATAAAGCTAACATTATCACTTTTATCCTTTTAAAAAAAAATTTGTTGGTTGTGTTTTGCCCTGAAATTTTGGGCATCACAGCTCTACCATGGGTTCACGTGGGTCCAGCAGGGCACACTTTATTTAATCTTTCCTGTTATTTCATTAACTTCTCTCACCACTCGGGCTTCATTGTCGCATGATCACATAACATTATTTTATTCCTTGCAATCATGCGACTTCTCTGTCATCAGCTCACATGGGTCCAATAGGGCACACTTTATTTAATCTTTCATGTCATTTCATTAACTTCTCTCACCACTTGGGCTTCATTGTCGCATGATCGCATAACATTATTTTATTCCTTGCAATCATGCGACCACTCTGTCATTGGTGCACATGGACTCCAGCAAAGCACCATCTATTCCAGTCTTCATGGAATTAAGTTTTTATGCTCAGGTCTGTGTGATCTCATTTGGCCTTTGCATTTTCTATGAGCATGTCTGAGTTGAATGGGACCCGTGTCTTATTTTATCATACTCAAATCATGCACCAATCAGTATATATGTGCTCTAGGCACCATCCTTGGGTTGAAGATGATTTTGAGAAATGTCTGTGTCTTCAATCTCTACATGGTCGGGCTTGAATATATTTATCTTTTTGTATCACCTTTCCTTGTCGCATGATCACATGGCACTTTTTTGACTCTTGCGATCATGCGACTGAACATAGGTAGAGCATCTTCCTTGTTGGGTTAGGATCTATAACTTACGCAATATAAAGAGACTTTTGAACCAACCCACCCGTCTTAAAGCAAGAAGGCAGTGGCAGGGGAACCTGACAAGGATATCCTATCCTAGAGAAGACTTAGACCTAGACATCAACATGACCAGACTTCACTGTTACACCAAAACTTCCACTTGACAACATAGCTATAGGATGAAAAGTGGGGCAATAGCTAGCTCCGACTGGGGATTTAAGCATTGTAATGCTTGAAAGAACTCTAGAAATCTCTAGTTCCACATAACAACCGACAACTTGATAATAGGAGAACTAATCTAAGTAAAGTAGCAACAAAATGATAAAGCAACAACTAAACTATCACAGGAAAGGAAAACCTACCTAACTAACTACTATGCAGGGATTACCTTCTTTCAATTATGCATTTGATACAACTTCAAGTCCTGCCCATTATAGGAACATGGCAAAGAATCTTCTAAAGGATATGCCAATCTGAAAGAGTTATGTTGATTTACCTGCACAATCTGAAATGGACCTTTCCACAAGGATTGGAATTTTGAGTGCATTCCCCTGGGCTCATGTCTCTTATCCCACAGTAACACTAGGTCACCTTCCATAAATTTCCTAGGCCTTGCCTTTTTGTCAAACAACTTCTTGATTTAGTTCTAATGTTCCATGATCTTATCAACCATATCTTCTCTTTCTTCTTGCAACTTTTTCAAATACAAAATTCTCTTTTCCAAACCATCTTTGAAAACATCATCTTCAATTGTAGTTTTCAGCTTACAAGTAGCCAGTTCCAATGGTAATGGTAAACTAGCTTCCACTCCATATACCAATAGCCCTTTTTGGAGTGGTTCTATCTTCCCAGAGAGCATCATATATCTTTTTATGCCAATTTTTTTGATTATCAGCAACCAACTTCTTCAAGATATTATTCAGATTTTTATTACTAGATTCAGCCTGTCCATTACCTTGGGGAAAATAATCTGAAGAATGCCCTACTTGAATCCCATGGTCATAACAAAAGGAAATAATTTTTGAGGATGAAAAGTAAGAGGCATTATCCAATATCAATTTTGTGGGAACTCCAAACCTTACCAATATTTGTTCTTTGATGAATTCACATACTACCTCAGATGTAGTTTTCTTCATTGGTTTAGCTTCAACCCATTTGCTGAAGTAATCAATGGCAGTCAAGATATATGAATGTCCTTGACTTGAAGGAGGATTGATAGGTCCTATGAAATCCAAACCCCACTACTGAAAAGGAGCTTCTATCACTACTAGCCTTAAGGGTAATGCAGCCAACTGAGGTTTACCTATAAACAACTTGCATTTTTCACAATTAGCAACCCACTTGTATGCATCCTTGAACATGCCAGGCCAATAATAACACTGTCTCAAAATTTTGAAGGTAGTCACAGTGGAAGAGAAATGTCCTCCACATGCTTCATCATGAAAGGACTTCAATAACTTTCCTTGCTGTTCCTTATCAACACATCTCAGAAAAGTACCATCAATTGCTTTCTTATATAAAATATTATCATGGATCACATACCTCAGGGCTTTGTTTTTCAAATCCCTCTTCTGTTTAGCAGTCAATCCATCTGGGCATTCACCATATGTCAAAAAATATGCAATATTAGAGAACCGGGGGTCTTGCAAACTTACCATAAGCACTCTGTGAACATCTTCTTCAACTTGCTGATCTTTTGCTATGGCTTTGCAGAGTGCATTTCCTCTCACAAGCTTTGTTGGTTTAATATCAATATCATACTCCTAAACCTTAGAAATCCAAGCTCCCCTATTATTACAACCAACATCTTGTTGTGTTAGAACACTTTTCACTACAACATCAGGCACATGAATAACTGAATGTGAATGCAAGATATAAAACCTAAAAATTTTCAATGCTCTCATGACTGCATAGGCATGTTTTTCAATCTGTGAATACTTCAGCTCCTAATTCTTCAAGGGCATACTCATGAAGGAAATTGGATCTTGTATACCTGTTGCCCAAAATTTCCTATTCTACAAATTTGGCCAAGTTTCCAGGTCTCTATTTTATTCTGCCCTGCTACAGCTTGTTTTCATTTGCGAAGTTGATCCATGAAGTTTTATGATGTGCAATCTGAACCTTATGATCTTCAATGTGTCATCGTGCTTTAGTTCAGATCGCATGACCTAATTCAAAAAACACTCAGAGATATTCAAGTTTGAATGGTTGCGGGAAATACTCAGGTCGTAGGGTTCCAAGATTGTTTAGTGTCGAATGCCTAGTGTGTTTTCAACCTTTGCTCTAGAAACCCTCTATGTTTTTGACCCCTCATGTTTCACACTTCTTCCTCTAGGAGCATTCATTTCATAAGTGTGTAACTCTAACAAGTGGGGCCCAGTTGGTTTTCAGCAAGCTATTATGTGGGTTGTCGCATGATCACATAAGTCCTTTTCCCCTTATGTGACCATATAACTAACCATTGACGGTCCTGTTGAGAATGCTAGTGGTTTGTCGCATGATCGCATAGTCCCTTTTTAGGCTATGTGAACATGCGACTAGCCATTAACCGCGCAGATAAGAGCCTGTAGTTTGGTGATGTGTTCATGTTTCATTGGCCAGTTAGTGATGAACATTTGCAGGTGGGCCCAAACCTTGTGGTGCCAGTTTGGTGAAGATCCGATAGTTGTTGCATAATATCATGGAATCTTCTGATTCCATGAGATCATGTGACAACCACCCGAGGTGATCTTAGTGGCTCGTGGGTCCAGAGTATCTGCAGGGGTTAAGTGCAACCACTGTCTGATTGGAATCTTAGCTTTCAGGTGGGCTCTAAACTCAGCAAGTGCCCAGTTGCGTGGATATGGGTTTCGTGTGGTCACTGGATGGAACGAGAGTTAAGTTTGTAGTTAACATCTCAAAGGCTTGTTGCATGATCACATGCGGTCTCTTGCGGCCATGCGATCATGCGACAGGTCATCAACGGTCAACAGGGGCTTCAGGTGGTGACGCCCAAGTTTTTTGTTGGTCCACGTGGTTGATAGGTGACTACTTCTTATGGGCTAGGTATCTTGCATGGTAGAGTGGTAGATTCAATGGGGCTTGTCGCATGATCAAATGAAGGCTTTTGGGCTTATGGGATCATGTGACCAATGACATTTTCAAAGCGGTGCAATAGTTTTTGTGGGCTTTTCTTCTGCAAAATTGTTTGCGAGCGGCGGGTAGCTGAAATTGATGTCGCTGAGATGGTTGTAGGTTGTAGATGATGATGAATTCTAGGTGGCCACTAGGGGTTGATTCTTGTCCTAGCAAGGTACCAGTTAGCATTCATGTTGAGACTTTTGTGCAGGAAAGTTGGTTGAATCCAGGCAGTTTGTCTACAGGCAATTGTAGTACAGGGATGGGCATGTAGACCTAAAGGCTGATCGACCATGATGTTGTAGAGTGATATTTATGATCATTCTTGTCTCGACCTAGGTTTTATTATTAAATTGTAAATCTTTTAACCCCTGGTTAGTTTTTGGACTCCTGCGTGCGTGCAGTGAGTGTTGTATATATTGTTTTTTGGAGGTGGTAGATCTCAGATTTCGACAATTGTAAAAAGAAAGTTTCTTTCTCAAAGAGCAATTTGTGGCAATTTTCCTGCCCTTTGGATTTCTACAATTGTAATTTTCATTGATTTTTCAGATATTGCAAAGTATTTTGTGACATTCTTGTTGTCCTTATGCTTTCTTGTGTGGATTATCTCTTATTGGATCAAAGTGTATGCATGTTTTCAATGATATCTTAGGGTTCCTGGTTCCTCTTACTTTCATTAATTTTGTGTGTTTCCTATGTTTGATTTGATTTAGATGTTTTGTGGGTATACTTCAGCCCCTAACAGTCTAGTCTCAATCCTACACCGAGTTATAGGAATGAATGTTTGTTTGCAGGTCATAGATTGTTGTCTAATCCTAAGAGTCTTATTGTTTGTGAAAGAATCTTTCTCTTTCCCTGAATACCCTATTTTGTTTGTAGACCCTTCTATGAAATATTTATGCAAGCCTATTTAGTAAGTTGTGACCTACTAGACCTAAGTCTTTCACTAATTTCATCCCTCTATACTGAGATCCAAACCCTAGTTTTGGTGCATCACCTAGTAGGTAGTTTTCTTTCAGCATTTCCCTTTCATACACTCCTATCCCTTTCCCTCAAAGGTTTACTTTCCTATTAAGAGAAAGCTAAGGTGATAATTCAAGAGGAACCAACCTAGAACTTGGAGGTTTCATCTTGGTTAGCAAAGGTCCCACAACCTTGAGATGATTCCCAAGTTATACTGAATTATCAAGACTATGAGACCTTGAGATAGAGGTGCAAACTTGGTATATAACAATTTTGGCACACCTGGTGGGACCACAGTGAAGATCAAATTAAAGTTCAAAGGTGTTCCTATTGGCTCATCTACAAAAGGATAAAAAAAAAAATTCAGTACATAACGTCTATCAGTATAGACTCAAGCTCAAGGATTCCCCACCTTGGTGCCAGTGTATAACATTTTTGGCACGCCTGGTGGGATTGAAGTTTAGATTCATGTTCAAGCTATGCTATCTGTGATATGTTGATAGCATGCTACAGACCTAGAAGAGGTCATTTTGCTGCATATCTGGCAACTCTAGAAGGTCTACTGGTTTTAAAGATTAGATGTTGGTATGTTTCAAGCTTTCATTTTCAAATCCTAGTTGATTGCATGAGTAGACATGTCAAGTTACTATGGACAGTCAGCTTACTCACCATCCTATTGTGAGAATAATGCTCAATCAGCTAGTTTTCAACCTTATCAAAGCCACCTAAAGCCTCCTTTTACCCCAAGGTATTATACTTCTCAGGAGTATCAATATATCCAGTATGACCCAAATGAGTTCGCCCTTGTGCAAAGTTATGAGAGGGCCCTCCAACAAGATGGATCATGGGAACAAGAGGCACAATAGAAAATGCAAAGCTAGCTTCCCCATCATGCTTACCACCCACCCTCCCCTTCTCAGCCTATTCAGCAATAGATGTAGACTCTAAGCTCAGACTTCAAGAAAATGCAGGAGGCAAAGAGTGTGTTGCTTGATTTGATTAAGCAAGTGTCTGAGATCAAGGAGCAGAGAGAGAAGGAGGCTCAGAGTTATTATGAAGAGTTAGCTCCTTACCAAGTGATGGAGGCTCTTTTTGATGAGCAACAAGGCATTTTCAAGAGGAGATTAGACACCGAGCTGACATTGAGATAGTAAGGTTGAGATCACTATTTTCTCAACAAGAGGCTCCTAGACCTAAGATTCCAAGCTAGACGGTCCATCTATCTCAAGAACCTACACATGTGGAGCCTGCAAAGCCTTCATTTCCAAGCTTTGAGATAGGTATGCCTTCTACGTCTCCCTCTGAGCCCCTTGAGTTTCATATCCCAAGCTTTAAGGCAAAAAATCTTCCCAAGAGCCTATGGTTGAGATTCAACCCACCACTCTACAAGAGCAACCTATTAAAAGAAGGGAGTTATCCCAAGAAACCCCTCTAGTCTCTTAGGATGATGAGGTGATTTGGATTTCCCAATGGACTCTGCCCCCTGGTTGTCAGATGCCAAGTCTTTTCAAAGATACTAGTCTAGTATCAGAGCAAGGACCTATGGTGAATGAACTATCATGTGAAGAGGAGGAGAAAAAATTTGAGGAACCAGTGCAGGGTGATGACTATGGTGAAATGGAGCAGCAAGGTGAGGAGATGCAGGTTGATGCTCAGCCTGAGCTCTTGGCTGGTTTGTATGATGAGCTTCCCCTCTTTGTTGATGATAAAGAAGAGACCATGCCATTACCTATGGCTGAAGGTCAATCAAAATAGCAGGTCCGCCATCAATAGGAGGTTGATTCTATGATGGATGTCATGCCCTTGTTGGGTGAGCTACCTTGTTTTATGGAGCAAAATGATGAAGCCATGGGAGAGTCTTTCCAAGAAAAGGACACGAACAAAAGACTTGAAGAAGAGCATGAATTTTTGGATATCATTGAAGTCTTTTGTGACAATTTGGATGTTGAACCCCTATTCCTTGGAGTGGAGGTTCAAGGTCATATGCCTATTGAAGAGGGCCTGGTCTTGGATTGCCCTTTTCACAAGGAGTTACTTCATGAACAAGATTTGGAATCAGTTCCAAATCTTCAAGATATTGACAGCTTTGATGGGCTTTTGGTCAGTTTAAAAGAGGAGGATGATAGTTCCCTGTCCATGGACAATGAGCTAGCATGGCTATCCTTGATGGGGGATAACCATAAAATAAAGGGAGAAGAAATTAAGGAAAGTCCTACCTTCAAACTTTGAAGAGGCTACCCCATTAGATATTTGGCCTAGAAGGAGTTCACTGAGACACCTCCATATGATCCATTTGAGGTGAGTGAACTTGATCTTGTTTTTGTAGAGGTAGTGCGTCCTCATTTGCCAAATTTTTATGTGCCTCTCATCCTTGTAGCTATCCTCATGAGTCCAATGCAAAATATCCTAATGAGGAAAGGTAGCTACTTTTCACAACTAGTGAATGGTTTGTTTTGACCAAGTTTTTGCACTACTTAGTTTAGGTTAGTATAGTTTCCCTTGTTTTCTGTCCCTATTTTCTAGTTTAGTTTTTCTTTTTTTTCCATGAAGTGCCCATGCACAGTTTGTCTTGCTGGTTCAGTTTTGTCTCTATCAAAGTTTTGTGTTCCTGAATAACTCCATGCCCAATGGATTGCATTAAGGTCACTGGTCTAATTTCTAGCAGGCTGACATCTTACAGAAATTGCCAAAATGTTGCCCAAAATTTCCTATTCTACAAATTTGGCCAAGTTTCCAGGTCTCTATTTTATTCTACCCTGTTGTAGCTTGTTTTCATTTGCAAAGTTGATCCATGAAGTTTTATGATGTGTGATCTAAACCTTATGATCTTCAATGTGTCATCATGCTTCAATTTAGATCCCATGACCTAATTCACAAAACCATTAGAGATATTCAAGTTTGAATGGTTGCAGGAAATACTTAGGTCACAGGGTTCCAAGATTGTTCAATGTTGAAAGCCTAGTGTGTTTTCAACCTTTGCTCTGGAAACCCTCTATGTTTTTGACCCCTCATGTTTCACACTTCTTCCTTTGGCAGCATTCATTTCATAAGTGCGCAACTCTGACAAGTGGGGCCTAGTTGGTTTTTGGCAAGCTGTTATGTGGGTTGTCGCATGATCACATAAGTCCTTTTCCCCTTATGCGACCATGGGACTAATTGTTGACGGTCCTATTGAGAATGCTACTGGTTTGTCACATGATCACATAGTCCCTTTTTAGGCTATGCGAACATGTGACTAGCCATTAACCACGCCAATAAGAGCCTGTAGTTTGGTGATGTCTTTGTGTTTCATTGGCTGGCTAGTGACGAACATTTGCTGGTGCACCTGAAGCTTTTGGTGCTAGTGCAGTGAAGATCTGATGGTAGTTGCATAATCTCATGGAATCTTCTGATTCCATGAGATCATGTGACAACTGCTTGATGTTATCTCAGTGGCTCATGGGTCCAAAGTATCTGTAGGGGTTAAGTGTGACCACCATCTGATTGGAATCTCAGCTTTCAGGTGGGCTCTAAACTCGACAAGTGCCTAGTTGCACAGATATGGGTTTCGCGTGGTCATTGGATGGAACCAAGGTTAAGTTTTTAGTTAACATCTCAAAGGCTTGTCGCATGATCACATGCAGTCTCTTGCGGCCATGTGATCATGCGATGGGTCATCAATGGTCAACAGGGGCTTCGGGTGGTGACGTGCAAGTTTTCTGTTGGTCCATGTGGTTGATAGGTGACTACTTCTTATGGGCCAGGTATCTTGTGTCGCAGAGTGGTAGATTCAATGGGGCTTGTCGCATGATCGCATGAAGGCTTTTGGGCTCATGTAATCATGCAACCAATGATATTTTCAAAGTGGTGCAATAGTTTTCATGGGCTTTTCTTCTGCAGAATTGTTTGAGAGCGGCGGGTAGCTAAAATTAATGTCACCGAGACGGTTGCAGGTTTCAGATGATGATGAAGTCTGGGTGCCCACTAGGGGTTGATTCTTGTCCCATTAAGGTATTAGTTAGCATTCATGTCGAGACTTTTGTGTAGGAAAGTTGGTTGAATCTAGGCGGTTTGTCTGCAGGAAATTGTAGTATAGGGATGGGCATGTAGAACTGAAGGCTGATCGGCCATGATGTTGTAGAGTGATATTTATGATCAATCTTGTCTCGACCTAGATTTTATTATTAAATTGTAAATCTTGTAACCCCTAGTTAGTTTTTGGACTCCTGTGTGCGTGTAGTGAGTTTTGTATATATTGTTTTTTGTAACTGGTAGAGCTCAGAATTTGGCAGTTGTCAAAAGAAAGTTTCTTTCTCAGAGAGCAATTTGTGGCAATTTTCCTACCCTTTGGCTTTCTACAATTGTAATTTTCATTGATTGTTTAGATATTACAAAATATTTTGTGACATTCTTGTTGTCCTTATGCTTTCTTGTGTGGATTATCTTTTATTGGATCAAAGTGTATGCATGTTCTCAATGATATCTTAGGGTTCCTAGTTCCTCTTACTTTTTGTAATTTTGTGTGTTTCTTGTGTTTGATCTGATTTAGATGTTTTTTGGGTATACTTTAGCCCCTACCAGTCTTGTCTCAATCCTACATCGAGTTATAGGAATGAATGTTTGTTTGCAGGTCATAGATTGTTGTCTAATCCTAAGAGTCTTGTTGTTTGTGAAATAATCTTTCTCTTTCCCTGAATACCCTCTTTTGTTTACAGACCCTTCTATGAAATATTTATGCAAGCCTATATAGTAAGTTTTGACCTACTAGACCTAAGTCTTTTACTGATTTCATCCCTCTATACTGAGATCCAAACCCTAGTTTTGGTGCATCACCTAGTAGGTAGTTTGCTTTTAGCATTTCCCTTTCATGCACTCCTTCTATCCCTTTCCCTCAAAAGTTTACTTTCCTATTAAGAGCAAGCTAAGGTGATAATCCAAGAAGAACCAGCCTAGAACCTAGAGGTTTCATCTCGCTTAGCAAAGTTCCCACAACCTTGAGATGATTCCCAAGTTATATTGAGTTATCCAGACTATGAGAGCTTGAGATAGAGGCACAAACTTAGTGTATAACAATACCTTCTTTATTTTCTTGCATTAATATTGCTGACATAGTGTGCTTTGATGCATAACAATATATAATGAATTCCTTTGTATAATCTAGATGAACCAGGACAAGAGCATTTGCAATGGCACCTTTTATGTTTTCAAAGGCTTTGTTTCCAACATCAGTCCACTTAAAAGTTTTATTACCTTTCATCTTGTCAACTATATTTTTCACAATCTCAGAAAAATCAGGTACAAATCTTCTCAAGAAATTCACTTGCCCAAAGAAAGATTTAACCCCTGTCTTACTCAATGGTGGACTCAATTGCTGAATAGCTCTAACTCTATTAGGATCAATTTTTACTCCTTCTTGAGAAATAATGTGACCTAGAAGCTTACCTTCAGTGACACAAAATATTGAATTTTTAGGGTTCAATGAGATGCCATGATCCCTACATCTCTGAAATACCTTTCCTAGATCTCCAAGATGATTTTTCCTCTTCTTAGAAAAGACAGTCAAATCATCAAGATATATCACAATGATTTTATTTTTCAGATCTCCAAAAGATAAGTCCATAGCCCTTTGAAAGGTTGCACCTGCATTAATTAACCCAAAAGGCATCCTATTATATAAAAATGTGCCCCATGGTGTAGTAAAAGTTTTTTTATATTGATCTACTTCATCCACCTATATTTGATTATATCCTAAAAATCCATCTAACATAGACATTATTTCTAATCTTGCAACAGTCTGCAATAAATGATCCATGTTAGGTAAAGCAAAATTGTCCTTGAGGGAGGCCTGATTTAGATTTCTAAAGTCCACATAGATTCTTATCTCTCAATTCTTCTTCCTCATAGGAACAATATTAGCCACCCAAGTGGAATGATGAATAGGATAAATAATCCTAGCTTTCAGCATCTTATCAATTTCCTTGAAAATTGCCCCTTCAACCAAAGGATTGTAATTTCTTTGTTTTTATTTGATAGGTGTTACCCCAGGTTTAAGAGGAATGGTATGTTTGAATCTTCCATCCATGAAGTTTCTTAAGTCTTCATAACTCCAAGCAAAGACATCCTGGAATTCAATCAGCAATTCCCTAACTTTTATTCTTTCCTCAGAAGTGCAACACTTCCCAATATTTATCATTTTAGGACTATCCTTAGTACCTATATTGATCCCATCAAACTCCCCACAAGTTTTTCCTTTTTTATCTCTTTCCTTCTTTATGTAAGCATCATGTTTATTAAAGAGTTTTTCTAAGGAAAAAAAATGAGAGGGAATTCTATTACCTTTTAATTGGATGATACTTGATCTTGACTTCTCTTCATCAGTTGATAAAAAATCCTTCTTTTAATCACTTTCAAAACACACGTCTACAAAGGGTCATGTTCCTTCAATAAACTATTAAATATGCTTATCATCTTCAAATACCTACTAGGATTCTTCATTATCAGGTACATTAGGTTTGAATAGAACCTCCATTCTATAAACTTGGTCTTTAAAGTTAGGGTGTGGCAGGAGTAAAGATGTAGATACTGCCAAAGAATCTGCCCTAGAGTTTTGATCTCTTGGTACTAAAATTATTGAGAAAGCATTCAGACTTTCTATCTCATCCCACACTTTATTTCTATAATTTTTCAATCTATTATTTTTCACAGTATACTGGTTTCTTACCTGCCTCACCACTAATTCAACATCTCCTTGAACTTTAAGCAATTTAACTCTTCTTAGTTTGGCTGCCTCTATGCCAAGTAGGAGGGCTTCATATTATGTCGTATTATTAGTATTTTTAAAGTCTAACTTGTAGGCTAGGCAAGTTATTTCTCCATTAGGGGCTATCAAGACTATTCCTGCACCTGAACTAGCTTTAGCACAACTTCCATCGAATTCTAATGTCCATAACTATTCAACACCTGCTTGATCTAATTCTTCATGAACATCAGAGCTGTCAGAGAATAGCATATAATTTCCAAACTGCATCTCATGGTAAAGAATTTGTGATCTAGAGTCATCTGATTTAAGCACAGTGAACTTTGCCTTTTCTTCTGGTTCCAACTTCACCTTTTTATCCCCCACTTGGATGATTGTAGAAGACCAATCCAATTTAATCTCCCCTCCCATGTCTTTGCAAAAACTTCTACTGAGGAGCATTCCATAGCTTGCAGGAATATCAACTACAAGGATTGTGAGTTTCATCCTTTTAGAAGGGTGAGTTTCTAGGGCAACCTGAGCATCTTTGATTTGACCAATCAAAGGTACCTACTTAGCATCCATAGAATAACACCTACCAAAAGCTTTGGTTAAAGGAAATCCTAAAGCTTTAGCAATTGATACAGGCATTACGTTGTCTGAAGCTCCTGAATCTATGATGCAATTACTTAATTTGTTACCATTGATAAAAAGTGATACATAAAAAGGCTCTGGTTTTTTATTTGAATAGGTAACAAGGACAGTAGATTCTTTTTCTTGGAATAGTCTAGGGATTGAAAAATATTCATCAGCTAAATCTCTCCCACTAGTACTGGCCTGGATTTCATCACTAACATTGGCATTGATATGACTACCTTCTTTATTTTTACAATGTTCTACCAACCTTTGAAGTTGATCAGGATTTGACTTTAAATAATCTATAGGGGAAATTTGAATTCTAGCTTCTTCACAATATTGTACCATATCAAAGGAATTGGATAACTTACCTCTTTGCTCCTTTTGTGAAGAACTTGATGCTATACCATTATCCTTATCTACCTTGTTAGAAGATGCTTGATTCTTAGCAGGAATAGCATTATAGGCTTGATTTTTGATCTTTTGACTTCTAGTCATCATAGTTAGCTAAGGTCCCTCCAAAGTAGTAAAATAATCACCTCCATTCTTTGAATCTAACTCATACTCACAGAATAAATTTATGGAGTCACCATAAGGAGCATGGTCATCTTCACTTTCTGGATACTCTATTCTTTACTCTTTTTCTTCCTCCATCTGTCTATATCTGATCATATCAGCACAAGTGTCACCATCATGATCTACTTTGAGATGAAAGGCACACATATTATGTCTTTTGGGAGGAGCTTCAATAGCTAATCTCTATTGAGCAGCAGGGATCTGCAAGTTTTTATTTCCACCTTGATATCTTGATCCTTGGTAAGGCTGATGAAATGAATGAGTTGGCTTAGTGACCTATTTTTTCAATGCAATTAACTCATTGGATGATTTCTGCAACATAGCCTCTGTACTAGTTGAGGTACTAGCTGTACTGCTTATGGCTCTAGTGTGAAATTCCTTCTTCCATTTCCCAGAGGCTATCATATCATCTTCCATTTTTACAGCTAGTGTTTGTGCAACTTGTAAATCTACTACATTGGCTCTTCTTATATGGTAACCAAGCTCAGGAGGCATAGAACCAATGTAAAATGTTTTCTAATTATCTCCTGTTGGTGCACTAGCAGCTGGTATTCTTTTGATGAGTTTATTAAATTTAGCATTGAAATCTCTCATGGAGATAGACAGTTCCTTTTTTATTTGAGCCAATTGTAACAACAAGACTTGGGCATCTTCTACACTTTTATATCTTCCTTCAAATCTTTGTTTCATATCATTCCACCCAGTAATGCAACCTGTGGGTAAGTCTTGAAATCAATCTGCTACATCATCCACAAGGGTGTCAACGAACATTCTAACTGTAGTATCTTCATGCTGAGGATTTATTGCACTACATGCTTTATGAAAAGCACTCAGATGTTCTTCTACAAATACTATACCATCACCATTGAATCTTGGGAAGTTCTTTCTAGAAGCCTTTCGTAAATCATGATTTGCTGCAAGATTCAATGGTCCAATAGCATTTCCCCAAGGAACAACCATATTTGCTAATCCTGTATTATGTGTAATTGCCTGAATTGAAACTGAAAGGGGAAGTGCAATACCATGCAATAGTAATGAATTACAAGTGGTAGAAATGGGAATTCTACCAATAGGAGGAGAAGAAGACTTACTTCTTATTGGTCTTAAAGGGACTACTGTAGGCAACTGAAATTCTATAAGCTTCTTAGCTTTAGCCTCCCTTGCTTTCTCTTCCTTTCTTGAAAATGCCTTCTAGGATAGGGAAATTGACCCTTTTGAGTTCTTCATAGACCAGATCAAATTTTCCCTTCTGCTTCACACTCCTGGTAAACTTGGAATCCAGAATGCCTAAGATTCTGAGGAAAACTACTAATATTTTCTTCTTTCCAGAGTTCTCCCCAACAGAGTCGCCAAAAATTATAGGTTAACAGTTTGTTCTCCCTTAAGATTTATATCTTTGACTCTCTAAATACTCAATGTGTAGAGAACAAAAGGATGTCACCAATGATTGGGTCAATGTAAGTCATCTATCACTGCCCTTTGAATTGATAGGTATAGCTCCCCGAATATGCAATGATATGCAATGAATGTGTTTTTATCTATCATCAGATTGTTTCTTATAGGATTTAACCAAATTGTTTGTAGGCACAAACAATTCAGGCAAGAAAATAGTGCATAACCTATAATCCCCAATGGAATATTGACCACAGATTATCATTAAGTCTATCTTCTAATCTAAATCTATCTATTCTAAGAATGCATAATCTATTCAGAATAATAGAAGTAGAATCATACATGGAAAGAAAATGGAATTACTTATGCTATAATTACTAACAAAAAATGGAATCCAAGAAGGAATTACAATTCCACATACAATTTTCATTTCTATTCAATATGTAGAGAATCTACCTACAGGCACAATAAACATGACACAAAGCTAAGAAAATGGAATTACTCATGCCTCAATCCCAAGTTGGCCCACCTTAATATTATCAGAGAAATGTACATTTATAGTTCACTATGCTGAGAAGTTCATCAGTCACAGGCATTCAACAGTCAGGAATATCAATTTTATCTTCCAGAATTAGAAGGGGAAAACATCAGAATATGAGACATTTCTGAACCAATCAGTTACATGCACAAATGTATCATTGGCGCCATGATTTGAATTTGAAACCCTCAGAACCCTTCAAGTTTGAACTTGCACCATCGATCTATTGTTGGACGGTCATGATTATAACCCTTTCAATGGTCATCTCAGCCTTTCCTCATTAATATATTCTTTGTCACTCAGTCAGTGCCTTCTTAACCTTATTGCCAGTTCATGTAATACCCCTCTAACCCTAATATAAGTTTTGTGTTTTTGAAAGAATTAAGATCCTTCGATGTTTTCTTACAGCTTAAGTTGTACATGATACTTGTTTGATCTATTCCTATAGTTGTTTATAATAATTTCATAAGCTAGTACTCAATGATTCTAATATCAAACATACTATCTAAAGGTATCATTTTTGTATGTATTTATCTCCATGTATGTATTGAGTACCTACAAGACCTTTATGAACATAGTTAGGATGTTATATGATATGTACTTGATAGATATATATAAGTGGTTATTTATATTTTCTTCTATTAAGGTTACCTTAGATGAATCTTGTATCTCACTTGATGATTTGATTATGTTAATTTATTATTAGTATTGATAAGAGACTAACACAATGCTTGAGATTCTAACCTTCATTATTATGATGCTACATGCTTTGAGTGTATATATATACATGATGTGTTTTCATGATTCAGGACGAAGTCATAGTTACTCACATAGCTGAGGTCCACACGATGTATCGATCCTGGTCATCTGTCTGCAATGTTTTCTTTTATATGTATATCCGTGCATATGTATTTCTTCTTTGTGATGCAGGCTTGCAGGTACCGGGCATCGACTTCACCTGGCCTCACAGGTCTGAGCATGCCCTCAAATCCTCGATGGTTGTTGTTATGGAGATAGTACTAAGGCCCCTACATGAGTCTTCCTTTGTCATTATTCCAATTTGGAAATATTAGGGTTCCTTCTTTGTCAGTCAACCTTTGGGTCAAAAATCTAGATCCAACGCACCCGGTTGGGCATGGTTGTAGTTAGTGCCTTGTGACCACTTGAATTCATTTGATTGTATGATTTGTTCACTCATTTTATTTATTTCTCCTTCTTGGTATGATTCTTAGTTAATCTTTCTATGTTGTGTTTCAGGAGTTTGGCTTGACTTTGCTTGTTGACTTTGGTTGTCTTTGTTTGATCTTATGGTTTTCTCGATATGTTTCATAGATGATTTGTAAGGCCTCTTTGGATGATTAGGTTTATTTTGAGGTGTGTGATTTTATTCTACTTCAGTGATTATATCCTATAGTAATTATAAATAGGTAATAATATTGTGATCTATTACTTCATAATCTTATAGATTATAGTGTTTGGTATTTGGCATGTATCTATATAAATATAAATATATATATATATATATGGAAATATATAAATGGGTGCACACATATATGTATTTATATATATATAATTTATATGTGATTATATGTTAATTATTGTAGATATTGTTGATGGTGTATATTTTGGGATTAATGTAAAGTATAATATTATTAATAATTAAATATTAAATAATGAGAGGTATATTATTCTCAATTATTAATTATTAATAATGAGGATAGGTTATATATATAGATATTGATGTAATTAATGATGGCATATGCATATATGTTAGGATAATATTACATATGTGTATGAATGAATACAAATAATCTTTTATTGTATATTTGAGTAATATAGTTGTATGATATTAAGTTATTTTATAATACCCTTTAGTTAAGAGTTAGTTGGGAGTTGGTTACTTTTCCTCTCAACCTTTGGAAATCTATTTATATGCACTACTTTCTCATTTGAAGGGGGGGGATTTTGGGGCTGAAGCATTGAGGAGAGGATGGCCTTAATTTTCATGGTGATTTTGGAGAGAAAACTTGGAGATGTGAGGGAGATTTTGTAAGCATATGTCTTTAATAATTTTTGGTTATCTTTGCTTTTGGGAGAGAGATATTTTTGTGAGAATTTCAATAGTTGAGAGAGGGATTCTTTGCTGTGGAATTATTTCTTTCTTTCATGGAGATTTCTGAAAGTGGATAGGGTTTGAAGGATGCATCTCAAGTTTGGATTTGTCTTCTCTTTTGTTTCCTTCCTTCTTCGATTCAACCTTCGTAGGACATGAGGTATGGATTGAATATGTTAGTTACTTTATGTCTCTGATAGATTATGGATCTATTTATATATTATAATTATTTATTATATCTGTACTTTTAATTTCTATGGTTATTTTAAAGTTTTGAGTTTTTGTTTGTAAGAATTGGCATGTGTTTTCCTAGGGTTTTTAGCAACCCGTTTTTGGAGATCTATTATTATAATAATTTAAATTGCATCTAATATTTTACCAAATTGATTTTTTGGAAGTAAAATTCACAGATCTCAAATGGGTATCTCTCTGATTTTATTTTTAGGGTCGAATTAATGCCTTATTTTTGACATTTTGGCAGACTATGCCTGTCCATTCTCGATTCTGAATTTTCTGTCAAATGTATTCATATGCTACAGGCTGATATGATTATATAAAAGTCTAAATTTGATATAAAATATTCTCTTAAGTCTTATCTTTCATTTCCAATTTGTTTGGAGAATTTTTATTATGTTTTGTGAAAATTACAACCGTTTTAGTGAAGGCAGGTCTGAACCCTAACCAGAATTTTCTGTTTTAAACCAGAAGTCATAACTTTCTTTCCCACCGTTGGATCTTTCTAAAAATAAAATTGAGAGTCCATAATTATGTTAGCTAAATCTCCACTGAAGCGATTTACTTTATTATTTGTTTTGTGGAAGATATGGATGACTGTTCTATGATGACTATTTTTTTTGCATTTAATCCTTGCTTGAAATAATTCAGTTTAAGAACATCATTAAGTTTTAAGGTTTCGTATGGTCACCAGAGGCTATTAGAATGTTTTTTTGGTTAATTGGATCTATTTATACTTTTAATATGTTTATAATATCACTTGGATGTCTTCTTATATGTTTGGAACATTCTGTATGCCATATTGGGTTTAGGGTTGTCAAGTGGACTAGGGACAACATATATTTTCCTAAACTCAATCAAATGTTGTTATGGAATTGGTATGAATTCTTGATGATGGATCTATTATGTTCTTATGATTTTTATATGTATGTTAGGGAACCTAAGTACACTAGGTGAGTGGCTCATAGTGAGGGGCCGGGGCCCTAAGTGGCTAGTACCAGGATAACCTACTATGAGTTATTTAATCAAGTGATAACCTAAATAAATAAATTGGGAATGGGATTGGAATGTGAAATTACACACTAATCAAGATTAATTGTGCCTCGCCCATGCCTTTAGTGCTAGTAAAGACTAAGGATGGGAGTGGGAGAAGGTACCTATGCGTAGGTACGACTGGATGACCTTGTCTGTACGAGAGGCATTCAGTTCCGCATGTGCCTACTTGGGGGCCGGGGCCAAGAGTGGCTAGTACCAGGACAACCCAAGGGGTGAGGGCTATGCGATGACACTCACCTAGCTTGTAGCTTAGAGTCTCTACCAAATTTGATCATGCCTCTGGTAGTCCTTGTGGTCTTCTTGTCTTTTCTTTTGTGTTGTGACTTTGGGGAAATTTTATCACCACCTTAGGAATTTCCTAGTTGTTACCTCTTGTATGGGCCTTTGGTTCTATCTCCTAGCTCGGGGGAGTGGGCCTATTGGTTCCACGTGGTTGGGTGGTTAATATTTATATCGAGGTATTTTTCGTGATTCTCTGGATGATCCTAGCACATATTCCTTTCCAGATCTGTAGTTGAAGATTTCTTATTGGATAGTTTTATATGTTGAGATGTACTTATGTATTTGAATTCATGTAATTTTTTAATCTCCTTAAAGGAGTCTTGTAGTATTGATGTAATCTCAATTCAAAGCAATGCATAAGGGAATGGGTAGTTCTAGGTAGAAGAAAGGGAAAATAATGTGGAATATTGGACATGTTACTAGCATTAAAAGAAAGTGTTTATGTTATTTCTCCTATCCTCTTATGTTGTCCATATGTAAAAGAAATAATCTTAAATATAGTTATATATAATGATGTATCACAAAAATAATGTATTCTCTCTTGATGAAAGGATCCAAGAAAATTATTGAGAAATGATAGGTTAGTGATTGGAATTATTAATAATGAATGGTTATGAAACAATGCAATAGAATAGTAATTTGATTTTAATGTTAATACTTGGTTCATGTTAATGAAGTACCTAGGATGATGCCTACCTTAATGAATATTAATCTCTTACCTAAATTATTAGAGAAAAGTGATATAAAGGATAGTAGATGTAGATGAAATCAATATGAATTTATGGAATGAGTTGATAAAAGGAATAATGACGTTGGATGATTAACCTATGTTTAATAAAAGAAATAAGTTAGGGACATTTAACTTGGTGCATTAAAATGAATGTAGATCTTTTAAGCTCATGATTCCGTGAATATCTTATGCATGTAAATGGTTTATATGATGTTGCTTTAGTAGCGACGTTAGGGAACCCGGGAGGACTTAAGTTGTATAAATCTTACATTCAAGTAGTAGAAAATTATTTCTTCTTTTAGAAATATGAAGTGTAATGATGAATATTATTCTAGTTAAAATAAATAAATAAAATAAAATAAAAATTCACTACTTGCATTTTATAGAGGTTTTATGTTTTGTCCTCTTGGGTTGCCTGGCGGGGCATTATAGTTCACAACTTATATTTTTGGTGGCCAATTTTCCCTGTAAACTCATGATATCCACCTGGGCTTCCATTGTCCCATGATTGCATGGCACTTTTCTAACTCTTGCAATCATGTGACCGCTCTATCATTGGCACGTGATATAACATTAAATAATTAAACCTTCACTTTCCTGGTTTACATTATCGCATGATTGCATGGCATCTTTTTACCTCTTGTGATCATGTGACCACTCTATCATAGGCACATGATATTTTTAAAATGAGTAATATTAGATTTAATAATCATTCCACCTCATTGTCACATCTGCGCTATTGGTGTATGTGGGTTCCAGTAGGCTTCATTGTCGCATGATCACATATCATTTTTTTATTCCTTGTGATCATGCGACCACTCTCTCATTGGTGTACGTGGACTACACTGTTGGCATACACAGGTCCCAGTAGGCTTCATTGTCGCATGATCGCATAACATTATTTTATTCCTTGTGATCATGCGACCACTCTACCATTGACTCATGTGGGTCCAATAGGGCACACTTTATTTAATCTTTCATGTCATTTCATTAACTTCTCTCACCACTCAGGCTTCATTGTCACATGATCGCATAACATTATTTTATTCCTTACGATCATGTGACCACTCTATCATCAGCTCATGTGGGTCCAGCAGGGCACACTTTATTTAATCTTTTCTATCATTTCATTAACTTCTCTCACCACTTGGGCTTCATTGTTTCATGATCGCATAACATTATTTTATTCCTTGTGATCATGCGACTGCTCTATCATTGGTGCACATGGACTCTAGTAGAGCACCATCTGTTCTAGTCTTCATAGAATTAAGTCTTTATGCTCAGGTCTGTGTGATCTCATTTGGCCTTTGCATTTTCTATGAGCACATCTGAGTTGAATGGGACCTGTGTCTCATTTTATCATACTCAAATCATGCACCAATCAGTAGATACATGCTCTAGGCACCATCCTTGGGTTGAAGATGATTCTGAGAAATGTTTGTGTTTTCAATCTCTACATGGTCGGGCTTGAATATATTTTTCTTTCTATATCACCTTTCCTTGTCACATGATCACATTGCACTTTTCTGACTCTTGCGATCATGTGACTGAACATAGGTAGAGCATCTTCCTTGTCGGGTTAGGATCTATAAATTACCCAATATAAAGAGACTTTTGAAACAACCCACCTATCTTAAAGCAAGAAGGCAGTGGCAGGGGAACCTGACAAGGATATCCTATCCTAGAGAAGACTTAGACCTAGACATCAACATGACCAGACTTGACTGTTACACCAAAAATTCCACTTGACAACATAGCTATAGGATGAAAAGTGGGGCAACACTGTTCTAAGCTCATATATGTTAGTGTCACAAAGTGTATTCACATGTGTTAAACAAAGAGTATTGTGAATTCATCTCTGAGTTCCTAACAAAGTTAGGATTAAAGTCTTTTAGGTGGGTTCAGTGAGTTTGCAACCAACCAAGAATCTGATGTCTTTGTGTCTGAGGTAGAGGGGCAATAGGAAAAGCACTTATCCTCAATTCAATTGTGTTTGAATTAAGGTATTTGGTTTATGTATGTAATTGGGTGACTCTTTGCCCAAGGTTAAGGCACTGGTCCATCCACTAGAGACATTTCATTGTTGTCAACCACACACACACATTCAAATGATAAAATGTTACATCTATTAGTAATGAGTATATTGATATAACCTTTTGGATTCCTTTTTAGAAGTGAATCAAGGGTACACCTACCTGAGCATTAAGGCTCAATCGTAGGAGGATCTCTTTTGATCCTTGTTAATTGGCCCTCTTCCTTGTAGACTTTGGAGTGGTGATAGAGTCAAAGTTATATTAGGTTATCCATCAAAGTATAAATCTACAAGCTGAAGATCAAAGGGAACCCCCAACAAAATGGTGACTCTACTGGGGAGAACAATGATGAAGAAATATATCTGTTAGGATCTCTGGTTGGGACTATATTGTTAATATCAAAAAATTTTGTTGACTGGATTGATTTACCCATCCGAGTCAACTACAAAATGGTGACTCTATTGGGGAGAGTCTAGAGATAAAGGTTAAATGCACTCTTGTTTTCCTGTTGTACTCAATTAAATATTTCCCATCTAGGTGGTTGGTGACTAAAAAGGTTAAGAATGGGTGCTATAAACTATAAATCATGGACATGAGGAGGAATACTAGGTCCTTTGTCAGAAAGAATCCACAGGTCACTCTGGAGAAATTGCCTAGACATGAGAAGAAGAGTTGGATCAGAAGGAATGGTGAGTCTACTAGTGCTCCCATCAGAGAACAAAGAAATACTAGAGGTAGAGTACCACATGTTTCCTCAAGTGAGGAAGGTTCACAGGATAGAGTTTCTAAATCAGATGGTGGTCACTCTGAGGATAGATTTTATGATACCCTAGAGGCTGTATTTTAGGACAAGGGCTTGTTGCTTGTAGGTCAAGATGAACAAGCTAGAGAGATGGGTTTGGAGATTTATTTAGCTCTTGATGAAGATAATTTTAGAAGAGAACCCATGAGACCTAGGCAAGTGCACTTCCCATATCAAATTTTTTTTTATATGGATGTGTCATTAGGTTCTAATGACATTATGGTAGATCCTAATGATTTAAATGCACTAAGGTTATAGTTGGTAGAGCAAGATGCCATACATAAGAGGTTACAAGAGGAGAGAGAGGCTGAAAAGGTGAATGCTTTAATAGAAAGATAGTCTCTCCTTAGAAAGATTAATGAAATGAAGGAGAGAAACAAGATGCTTGCTTTTGCTCCTAAGACTTTTCAACATGATGTCTTTGGTGATCTTGAAGCTTTGAGGAGTGAGAAAGAGTGCTTGCTACAAGATCATGAATTTGATAAAGAGGGCCTTGTGGTTGGACAAGTGCAAATTTATGTTCCTTTTCTTAAAAACAAAGATGGGCATGAGATCACTAGGCCTACTATTACCACTGGTGAGAAAGGAAAGCAAAAGATGGTGGGACATCAAATAAGTAGATCATTGACAATACTAGGGGTCCCACCACCCAATTCAAGTAAGGAGACATAAATAGAAAGAAGAAGAAAAGAAGATGAGGACCTTGCAAGAGAATTAGAGAAGGCTGAAATTGAAGCTTCCATTGCAGAAAAGAGAAGAACGATCTAGTTCTTGAAGGATTCATTAGCTAGTGCTCTTGGTCCATCTGCTACTGAAGTAGGTATGCCATCTATGACTACTATTGTTCCACTTAGTAATGCTACTAGTTCAATTCCTTCTTCATCTGCTAGGATAGGTGTTGATCCTAGGCAACAGTCAAATGCATAAGTAGATAGAAATGTAAATGCTAATGTTGATCCTAGGGTTAACACTAGTTCAAGTTTTCCAAGAAGACCTATGCAACTAGAAGGCTATAGGAAAATTAGTTTTGATGCAATTATTGGCTACCCAAATGCTTTTCCAAATGATATAAGAGATAAGGTACCTAAGTTGACTAGTAATAATGCTATTAGTTTTGAGGAGCATCTTAGGTTATTTGTTGATATGCTTAATGATTATGAGGTAGAGCATGAGGATGTAGTCAAGAAATTATTTGTTAAATCTCTAATGGAGGATGCTAGAGATTGGTTTAAGAGACTTCCTGATAAGTGTATTGATACTTGGGATTCCTTTGAGAGATGTTTTAAAGGGTAGTATAGTGATAGACCTAATGCTAGTTTCATGTTGAATGAATTCAATACCAAAAGGAAAAATCAAAATGAGACTGCAGCTGAATTCAACATGAGATTTCAGAAGGGTATGCATAAGTTGTTCCAAGTTATGCGGTTAGATGACAATGTTTGTTTAACCACATACTTCAATGCATTTGATAGAAAGATGGGATATTTGTTGAGGGACAAAGAACTAAAAACTCTTAGGGATGCTTTTAGGATTTCTGTCAATATTGAGAACAATATGAAAATATCAGGGAAATTGGGTGGAAAGAGAGATGACCCTAAGTTGTTTGGGGATAAGAAGTATAAAAAAGAAAATGATAAGAATGTTGGAGTTAGGAGGAAAGAAGAAGATAAATTGGATAAGGTGCTCAATGCATTGAAGGATTTGAAGGTACCTGCAAATAGGAACCTTAGTGCTCCTACCAATGAAAGGCCTAAGTTCAACAACAATTTCAATAAGCAGAATAGATTGCAGAACTACCCCTACAACACCCAATGGAAGGATGGAAAGCCTATTGTCCTTGCTACAAGAGGAAACAATGATAGAGGTGTCCCTAACCCTCTACAAAAAGCTTCAATAAATGTCATGGAGGACATACCTTGGTGTGTTGCATGCCAGTCCCCTCATTCTGTAGAGCATTGTGTGGTTGCAAATTCTATGGCTGCAAATCAGGATTGTGGCAATGAGGAGATAGATCAAGATGATGTTGGATGCAACATGGATTCTTCATATCTAGGATATGAAGAAGATTTTGATTTTGATGAGGAGGCAAATATAAATTTGAAGAGACACAATCAGGCCCTTTTTCATCAAGAGGTCTTTTTTGATAGTGAAAACATAGATAAGAAGACATGTAACATGAACTCTTCTTCTGAGCCAGTAAATTTGAGAAGACCTTCTAGAGAAGAGATTGATAGGATTACTATAGAAATGATTGCCCAAGTGCAAACTAGGGGTATGATGGAAAGGAATACAAAAGAGAAAGCTGCAGGAATGTTCATAAAGAGTACCAACTCCGGAGAGAATAATGAGAACAAATCAAAAGGTGATCACATGGTGAAATTCAAGAATGTAAAAGGTAAGAATTGTCAGCCTAAGGTAGTTGGAATTGAAAAGACTTCTAGTGAGATTGAGAAGCCAGTTAACACAATGGCTAAGATTGAAAAAATGAGGGTGGCCAATACACCTAATGTATCAGATAAACAAAAGGATAGTAAGGCGGTACAGATTGAGATTCCTTCTTCTGCTCCTATTGATATGTTATCTGTATTGTCCCAAATTATAGTTAAGGTTCCATTGTCATAATTGTTGAGGATCCCTAACCACAAAGATAGAGCTATTGCACGAGTAGATAATGTTCATAACATTGATGTTGCATGCAATGGATCTCAGGATAAAGCTTTGAAAGGTATTGCTACTCAGGGAATTATGTCTCAAAATCCTCCAATATATTTGGATAGTTCTAACAATGCCAGCGTTGAAAATATTGATCCATTCTTTTTAAGTGTTCTTGTGAATGGAATGAAGTTGAGGAATTGTATGATTGATAGTGGTGCCTCTAATACTATCATGCTTTTCAAAATCATGGAGAAGCTGGGCCTTAAAGTTGATACAGTCCAAGGTAGATGTTGTGCAATGGATCAGAGGGAGGTACCAGTTATTGGGACTATCAATGCAATGCCATATAGGCTGGTAGCATATCTAGAGAAAGAGTTGACAATGAGTGTTTTGGTAGTGGACATCCCTCCTCATTATGGGATGCTACTATCTAGAAGATGGAGTGCTGCCATGGGTGGAAGTTTACAGTGTGATCTATCCTATGCCACTTTCAAGATTGATGATCAGTTTGTCAAGATTGAGCAAGAGCCAAGAGTATGCCACATGATTGAGAGAAATATTGATAATGAAACTACATGTTTTGTGGATACTGATATTAATGCTTTTAGGGTAGAGATCCCTGTATTTGAAAATGAACCTACTTTGTCACCTATCTCTGTTGAGGTAAGTGCTAATTCTGTGAAGGGTGATTTGTGGGTAATGTACTTTGACATTGAAAATTGCAAGGATGGAGCAGGAGCAGGTATGTTACTTATTTCTCCTGATGGAAACACCTACAAGTTTTCTTTCACATTGAATTTCTTTGGTACCAACAATATAGCCGAAAATGAGGCTTTGTTGTCAGGACTGAGGTTGACACAAAAACATGGTATTAAATGCATAAGTGTTGTTGGTGATTCTAAGTTGGTAGTGTCCCAAGTCAGGTTAATATATGCTTCCAAGAATAAAAGGCTAAAACAATATAGGAATGCAGTTTGGGATTTGATTGAACATTTTGATGCCTTCAATATTGAATGGAAGGATATGAGTAACAATAAGATGGCTGACTTGTTAGCCAATATTGCAATCAATCCCATTGATATTACTTTTTCTGGTATCTCTAAAGTTGAAATTTAGGCTAGGTCTAGCATACTAGACAATATTGAAAATTGGCAAGGTTTTTATGATGATAATGATATCTTGAAGTTTATGAATTGTGAAGATCACTATCATGGTTAGGAATTTGATTGTTTAGCCTTGGTTGAATCAGTAGAAGGAAGGGAGGTTGTCTTTGGCAATGAGGTCATTCAACTTAGAGCTAACAAGGTGCCTAAGGGACTTGTTGTTTTGGAGACTATCTTTGACAACCAGGATAGGGTTCAAAAGAATATCAAAAGAGAAGATCATGCTGATCTAGAGGAGATAAACCTTGGAACACATGAGGCACCCAAAAAGCTATACATTGGTAGAGATATATCTCAAAAGGTAAAAAAATATTTGATCGAATTATTGAGAAAATTTAGGCATGTTTTTTCATGGTCATATGATGATCTAAAGGTTTATAGAGAAGATTTGTTTCAACATATTATTCCATTAAAAGAAGATGATAAACCTTTCTAGCAAAAACAAAGGCCTATTAATCCCACTTTGGCACCCAAGATGCAAGAAGAGTTGATGAAATTGAGAGATGTTGGCATTATCAAGCCTATAAGGCATTCTTCTTAGGTGTCAAATCTTGTTCCTATGAGGAAAAAGAATGGTGACATCAGGCTTTGTGTGGACCTCAAGAATTTGAACATCAGCTCATTAAAGGATAACTATTGTCTGCCCAATATGGAAGCTATTTTGCAGAGAGTAACTAGATCAGAATTGATGTCAATGATTGATGGTTTCTCTGGTTTAAACTAGGTAATTGTCAAGGAATTAGAACAATTCAAAATAGTTTTCACAACACCTTGGGGGACATATGTTTATGTGAGAATGCCTTTTGGCCTCACAAATGCTGGTGCTACTTTTCAGAGGGCAATGGATGTTGCCTTTTCAGATTTCATAAATGATTTCCTTGTTGTATATCAAGATGATTTAACTACCTACTCCAAGAGGGAAGAAGACCATTGTATTCATTTAGAAAAAATATTTGTGAGGGCCTTAGAATTTGGCATTTCTCTAAACCCAAGGAAATGTGCTTTCGGTGTCATTGAAGGTAAGTTTCTTGGCCACTTAGTTGGGAAGCAAGGAGTGAGAATTGACCTTGAAAGGGTAGCAGTGATTGATAAAATTTAGAGGCCAAAGAATGTTAAAGGGATTCAGTCCTTTTTTGGTCAAGTCAATTTCTTAAGGAAGTTTGTGAAAAATTTTGTAGAGGTTACTAGACCTATTTCTAAGATGTTGAAGAACAGATCTGCAATCAATTGGGAGGGTGAGCCTGATGAGGCTTTCAAAAATATCAAGCAGGCTATCAAAGATGCACCAGTGCTTAAGGCACCTGATTATAATGTCCCAATGCACATCTTTTCCTTTGCATCTTTTCACACTATTGCTACAATTTTGTTACAAAAGAATAAGGATGGTTTTGAACAGCCTATTGCATTTTTTAGTAAATCTTTGCAGGCTGCTGAATTGAAGTATGAAAAAAAAAAAAAACAAGCATATGCACTTGTGATGGTAATCAAGGATTTTAGGTGTTACTTGATGGGAGCAGTTGTGATTACTTTTGTGCCAAGTGTAGCTGTGAAGGATATTTTCTCACAGCAAGAGGTGTGTGGAAGAAGATGCAAATGGATCAATAGGATCCAAGAATTCAATGTTGAGGTCTAGATTACTAAATTGGTTAGAGGACAAGGATTGGCAAAATTGATGGCCCAATCCAATTTGGATGCTAATCAAGTAAATCATTCTGAAATTGATTACACATGTGATATGGATGATTGTATCTGGTATAAAGATATCATCTATTATCTAAGAAATATGAGATTTCTAGATAACATGAATGATAATTAGAAGAGGACATTGAAATTACAGGCCATCAAGTATGTAATTGTGAAGTGTAAATTGTATAGAAAGAATTTGGATTGCATACTTTTGAAGTGTGTAGATGAAGATCAGGCTAAAGTATTTTTGAAAGCAATGCATGAGGGGGTTTGTGGTGGACTTCATATGAGTAAAACAACTGCTCATAAAATCCTGAGAGCAAGATTCTAGTGGCCCACAATTTTCAAGGATGCAGAATAGTTGGTGAGCAGGTGTGATGCTTGTCAAAGGTTCTCTGGTAAGCTTAAATTTTTAGGTAATATGCCATTAAAACTAGAAGTTCAGGCTCCTTTCCAACATTGGGGAAATGATTTCATAGGGGAGTTACCAAACAAGTCTAGTGGAGGACACTCATGGATTTTAGTTGCCACTGATTACTTTACAAAGTGGGTAGAGGCGATACCTACAAGGAATGCAACTAGTAAGGTGGTAATTGATTTTCTGATGAATAATATTGTTACGAGGTTTGGCTTCCCTGAGAGAATAGTAAGTGATAATGCCATGTGCTTTAGGTCTGCTAAATATAAGGACTTTTGCAAAGGTTTAGGAATTCAGATTTCTAATTCCTCACCTTATCATCCACAAGGAAATGGATAGGAAGAATCTACTAATAAGAGTTTGATTAAGATCCTAAAGAGGGTTCTTGAAAAGAATAAGAGAGCATGAAATTCAAAGCTTCCATTAGCTCTATGGGCTGATAGGGTAATTGTGAAGAGGGCAATTGGTTGTGCACCATTTGACCTAGTATATGGAGTACATGTAGGAATGCCTAAGAATAATTTATTGGAAATGTTTAAATTTTTTTAGCTATATGATGATGACATAGATGAGGAGATGCAATTGAGAATTGAGGACCTCATTAGGTTAGATGAGACTAGAAGAGAGTCAGTTGCAAGGAATGCCAAATTGCATTTGCAGGTTAAGAATTTGTATGATAAGAAGACTATTGACAGAAGGTTTGAGCCTGGTGATTTGGTGTTAGTTTGGAATGCACGACTGGAGGATAAGGGAAAACATGGTAAATTTGATCCCATCTAGCTAGAGCCATATCTAATTCATGAGAAATTGGGCCAAGATTCATATATTGTCAAGGAATTAAATGGTGATATTCAAGAATTGCATGTTCATGGACAATTCTTGAAGAGATACTTCAATTGAAGGTATTCTGTTTTCCATGAATAGTAGTTAGGTCTGTATATTTTGTAAATTTTTGTAAATAGTTGCCTCCCCCTATCCTATTTTGTCTTGGTCTATCAAGTTTTTGGTCCTGTTGCTCTCTGTTGTTTGCTTCTTTTTTTTTAAAAATGTGTGATGGTTTTCTTTAAACTAGTGATTCTAAGTCCTTGATATGCCTGGAAGAGGCATACATGCCTAGACAGAGCCACTGTTAGCATGTGAAATTTTTTTTATGGCTCTAGCCCTTTTCCCCTAGTCTCTGCAGCTATTTTTAGGTCTTCACCTTTAGGCCTAGTTCAAATTTTTGAAAATATAGTCATTGCATACAAAAACCCTTTGTCTTTACCTTGGCCTTGTTATATTTTCATGTTACTTTTTGTAGGTCAATTAAAAGTCCTAATTCGCATGTGCTTTATATTTTATTACCTTGTGGGGTCGGCTGTTAATTTGTCCTAAGTCTCTATACCCCAGTGAATTAAATATTTTCCTATAGTCCTGAGTGCTTGATTTTTACCGAGAGCCTAAGTCTCAGTGCTTTAATTTTTCCTATGGTTTGGCTTTAATATTTTCCTGGGCCCATCTCTGACACCATCTCCATCTAACGACTATCATTAAAGAGAAAGTGATATGTCAGAGGCTTGCACTTTTGTGATGACCATTGATTATCTTTCATGATGTTTCCTTTCTTCGCAGATGGGTCCATTGCCAGGTAAGCACACATGGTGTCTCCCTATTGGCCAAAGGAAATAGTGAAGTGGTGGGGTTGTCAGAATGAACAAAGAAATTGTATGTCCGTCTGTCAGATTCTATGATGTGGTGGTCCCTGATTCGTTGGAAGTATCCTATGTAGCATGGTGGGGTCATGCTCTGTGGTATCGGCTAAGATTCTAGATCGGCAGCTAGCGTGTAAGCACATAGAATCTTTTGAGGGATTCAAATCTCATGCCGATCATTGATCTTTCTTGATGATGGAGCATTTTAAAGAAGTGCATCCAAGATGACACGTATGCATAATTGGTGATATTTTATTGGTCCACCTATGTCATGATTTGGTGGTTGTCAGTGGGTCCTAGGTTGCCAGCATGTCAGAGGGTCCTGACATCTGTAGAGGATCGATGGTGGGTGTGTCTTCACAAGGGATGTGTATGATGTATGACATTTCGAGATGGCCGTTGATTCTATTGAGTGATGTAGCCTTTTCTTTTGGAGGGTCCACTGCTATGTTTACTTAGTTGGAAAATGGTGATTGGTCTAGGTGTGTTGAGGTGGACTTGTCAGTGGGTCCGCGAGTCTCAGGGAAGTTAATGCACTGCAAGATTTGATGGTTTTCATGATACCATTGATCAGAGATGCACGATGGATATGTCAGTGGTCTGGTGACAACCGTCAATCTTCACTAAAGGGGAAATCTTTGCGGTGGGTCCTTTGTCAATGATGACTAAGTGATTGTGGCAAATGATGTGGTGACATGTGGCAGGTTTTCCGATGGGCCTAGGTGGGGTTTAAGGTCTTAGTAGTTCTCCAAATGTTTTAGAAGTTTTGATAGATTTCAATGGGTTCGCTCATTCACAAAGTAAGATGGCAGTTCTCTAAATGTTTTAGCAGTTCAGTGAACAAGCGTTCACAAAATTGCAAAACTTTCTGGCAGATAGATAGTGTTTCACGAATTGGTGGTAGTCTTTTGTCGCTTGTTCACTAAATTTGGGACCAAGGTTAAGTTTTCCTTGGGTCACCAAGTCATGGAGTTAAGTGATGGGTTAAGTTTTGTTTTCGTAAATTGGAAATGCATTGTTGCATGGTCCCTAGAAGGTAAACCCAGGGTGGCTGTTGAGTTAAAGACTAAAAGACTGTGAAATAAAGAGATTGAATGGTCACGATATAAAGATAGCTCACATTCAAATTTCAACTATCGATTTGTTGCAAGCGCCATAAAGTAGCTATTTATTTTCAAATTTCAATTTGTAGAGGGCTTCCTGCGACCAGAAGGACTAAAATTCAATGTAGAAGCAACTGGTGCTAGTGGGAGATGATCTGTTTGTCATTGCAGTGTGGTCCAGGGTGTGTCATGTTCATTTGTAGGGTCTGTACCATGTGTTTTTGTGCTTGAGGTGTGTTACAAGTGGCCACAAAGGGTTGACAATTTCAAATTTTCATGATTTGTAGTACTTTCCCAGAGATTTATCATGAGTGCAGATCTTCCTCAGGCATGGCCGACTAGTGTTCTTCCCCTATAATAAATTTACAGCCATTTCCAGTTGGTTGGGTAGTTCAAACCCTAACCCTAAGTCATCTGTAGCCTGTTGCATTCTCTTTAAGGATTCCAAGATGACTAGGGAGTATAAGTGGTAGAATTTTTGATTTTGTGTGGGTTCCAAAACTTTCTTTGGTCCTAGGCTAGTTGTTCATGGTGTTTTACTAATAGAGGAGCTGGATTTTGTGTCTTTTCCTATCCTTGTGTTGTTCTAATTATGTATTGATTCTAAATATATTAATGAGAATGTTATTGAGTTCTAATCTTGCATTTGTGTATGTCTTCTTGTTTCAGTTCTAAGCTCATATATGTTAGTGTCACAAAGTGTATTAGCATGTGGTAAACAAAGAGTATTGTGAAGTCATCTCTGAGTTCCTAACAAAGTTAGGATTAAAGTCTTTTAGGTGGGTTCAGTGAGTTTGCAACCAAGCAAGAATCTAATGTCCTTGTGTCTATGGGAGAGGGGTAATAGGCAAAGCACTTATCCTGGATTCAATTATGTTTGAATTAAGGTATTCAGTTGATGTATGTAATTGGGTGACTCTTTGCCCTAGGTTAAGGCACTAGTCCATCCTCTGGAGTCATTTCATTGTTGTCAATCACACACACACACATTCAAATGATAAAATCTTACATCAGTTAGTAATGAGTATATTGATATAACATTTTGGATTCCTTTTCAGAAGAGAATCAAGGTTACACCTGACTGAGCATTAAGGCTCAAAGTGTAGGAGGATCTCTTTTGATCCTTGTTAATTGGCCCTCTTCCTTGTAGACTTTGGAGTGGTGATAGAGTTAAAGTTATATTAGGTTATCCATCAAAGTATAAATCTACAAGTTGAAGATCAAAGGGAACCCCCAACACACAGAAATAGATAGATGAAGAAAAGAAGATGAGGACCTCGCAAGAGAATTAGAGAAGGCTAAAATTGGAGCTTCCATTGTAGAAAAGAGAAGAAAAATCCAGTTCTTGAAGGCTTCGTCAGCTAGTGCTCTTGGTCCATCTGCTACTGAACTAGGTATGCCATCTATGACTACTACTATTCCACTTGGTAATGCTACTAGTTCAATTCCTTCTTCATCTACTAGGATAGGTGCTGATCCTAGGCAGCAGTCAAATGCACAAATAGATAGAAATGTAAATGCTAATGTTGATCCTAGGGTTAACACTAGTTCAAGTTTTCCAAGAAGACCTATGCAACTAGAAGGCTATAGGAAAATTAGTTTTGATGGAATTCATGGTTACCTAAATTCTTTTCCAAATGATATAAGAGATAAGGTACCTAAGTTTGCTGGTAATAATGCTATTAGTTGTGAGGAGCATCTTAGGTTATTTGTTGATATGCTTAATGATTATGAGGTAGAGCATGAGGATGTAGTCATGAAATTGTTTGTTCAATCTCTAATGGAGGATGCTAGAGATTGGTTTAAGAGACTTCTTGATAAGTGTATTGATACTTGGGATTCTTTTGAGAGATGTTTTAAAGAGTAGTATGGTGATAGGCCTAATGCTAGTTTCATGTTGAATGAATTCAATACCATAAGGAAAAATCAGAATGAGACTGCAGTGGAATTCAACTTGAGATTTCAGAAGGGCATGCATAAGTTGTTCCAAGTTATGCAGTTAGATGACAATATTTGTTTAACTACATACTTCAATGCATTTGATGGAAAGATGGGATATTTGTTGAGGGACAAAGAACCAAAAAATCTCAGGGATGCTTTTAGGATTGCTGTCAATATTGAGAACAATATGAAAATATCAGGGAAATTGGGTGGAAAGAGAGATGACCCTAAGTTGTTTGGGGATAAGAAGTATAAAAAAGAAAATGATAAGAATATTGGAGCTAGGAGGCAAGAAGAAGATAAATTGGATAAGGTGCTCAATCCATTGAAGGATTTGAAGGCGCCTACAAATAGAAACATCAATGCTCCTACCAATGAAAGGCCTCAGTTCAACAACAATTTCAATAAGCATAATAGACTACAGAACTACCCCTACAACACCCAATGGAAGGATGGAAAGCCTATTGTCCCCGCTGCAAGAGGAAATAATGATAGAGGTGTCCCTTACCCTCTACAAAAAGCTTCAATAAATGTCATGGAGGATGTACCTTGGTGTGTTGCATGCCAGTACCCTCATTTAGCAGAGCATTGTGTGCTTGCACACTCTATGGCTGTAAATCAGGATTGTGACAATAAGGAGATAGATCAAGAAGAAGATCAAGATGATGTTGGATGCAACATGGCTTCTTCATATCTAGGATATGATGATGATTCTAATTATTATGAAGAGGTAGATGTAAATGTGAAGAGACATAATCAGGCCCTTTCTCATCAAGAAGTTTTTTCTGATAGTGAAGACATTGATAGGAAGACATGTAACATGAATTCTTCTTTTGAGCTAGTAAATTTGAGAAGACCTTCTAGAGAAGAGATGGATAGGATTACTACAAAAATGATTGCCCAAGTGAAAACTAGAGGCATGGTGGCAAGGAATACAAATGAGAAAGCTATAGGAATGTTCATAAGGAGTACCAACTCTAGAGAGACTAATGAGAACAAATCAAAAGGTGATCACATGGTGAAATCAAGAATGTAAAAGGTAAGAATTGTGAGCCTAAGGGAGTTGGAATTGAAAAGACTTCTAGTGAGACTGAGAAGCCAATTAACAAAATGGCCAAGATTGAAAAATTGAGGGTGGCCAATACACCTAATGTATCAGATAAGCAAAAGAATACTAAGGTAGTGCAGATTAAGATTCCTTCTTCTACTTCTGTTGATAAGTTATTTGTATTGTGCCAAATTATAGTTAAGGTTCCATTGTCAGAATTATTGAGGATCCCTGAACACAAAGATAGAGCTATTGCATGGGTGGATAGTGTTCATAAAAATGATGTTGCATGCAATGGATCTTAGGATAAAGCTCCGAAAGGTGTTGTTGCTCAGGGAATTGTGTCTGAAATTCCTCCAATATATTTGGACGGTTCTGTTAATGCTAGCCTTGAAAATATTGGTCCATTCTTTTTAAGTGTTCTTGTGAATGGAATGAAGTTGATAAATTGTATGATTGATAGTGGTGCCTCTAATACTGTCATGCCTTTCAAAATCATGGCGAAGTTGGGCCTTAAAGTTGATACAGTGCAAGGTAGATGTTGTGCAATGGATCAGAGGGAGATACCAGTTATTGGGACTATCAATGCAATGCCATATAGGCTAGAAGAATATCCAGAGAAAGAGTTGATAATGAGTGTTTTGGTAGTAGACATCCCTCCTCATTATGGGATGCTACTATCTAGAAGATGGAGTGCTACCATGGGTGGAAGTTTATAGTGTGGTCTGTCCTATGCCGCTTTCAAGATTGATGATCAGTTTGTCAAGATTGAACGAGAGCCAAGGGTATGCCACATGATTGAGAGAAATATTGATAATGAAACTACATGTTTTGTGGATACTGATATTAATTATTTTAGGGTAAAGATCCCTGTATTTGAGAATGAACCTATTTTGTCACCTATCTCTATTGAGGTAAGTGCTGATTCTATGAAGGGTTATTTCTGAGTAATGTACTTTGATGGTGCAAATTGCAAGAATGGAGCAAGAGTAGGTATTTTACTTATTTCTCCTGATGGAAACACCTAAAAATTTTCTTTCACATTAAATTTCTTTTGTACCAACAATATAGCAGAATATGAGGCTTTGTTGTTAGGATTGAGGTTGGCACAAAAACATGGTATTAAATGCATAAGTGTTGTTGGTGATTCTGAGTTGGTAGTGTCCCAAGTCAGGTCAATATATGCTTCCAAGAATAAAAGGCTAAAACAATATAGGAATGCAGTTTGGGATTTGATTGAACATTTTGATGCCTTCAATATTGAGTGGAAGGATAGGAGCAACAATAAGATGGCTGACTTGTTAGCGAATATTGCAATCAATCCCACTGATATTACATTTTCTGGTATCTCTAAAGTTTAAATTTAGGCTAGGCCTAGCATACCAGAAAATATTGAAAATTGCCAAATTTTTGATGATGATAATGATATTTTAAAGTTTATGAGTTGTGAGGATCACTATCATGGTCAAGAATTTGATTGTTCAGCCTTGGTTGAGTCAGTAGAAGGAAAGAAGGTTGTCTTTTGCAATGAGTTCATTCAACTTAGAACTAACAAGGTGCCTAAGGGACTTGTTGCTTTGGAGACTGTCTTTGACAACCAGGATAGGGTTCAAAAGATTATCAAAAGAGAAGATCATGCTGATCTAGAGGAGATAAATCTTGGAACACATGAGGCACCCAAGAGGGTATACATTGGTAGAGATATATCTCAAAAGGTAAAGAAATCTTTGATTGAATTATTGAGAAAATTTAGGCATGTTTTTGCATGGTCATATGATGACCTAAAGGTTTATAGAGAAGATTTGTTTCGGCATATTATTCCATTAAAATATGATGCTAAACCTTTTCGGCAAAAACAAAGGCCTATTAATCCCACTTTGGCACCCAAGATGCAAGAAGAGTTGATGAAATTGAGAGATGCTAGCATTATCAAGCCTATAAGGCATTCTTCTTGGGTGTCAAACCTTGTTCCTATGAGGAAGAAGAATGGTGACATCAGGCTTTGTGTAGACTTCAAGAATTTGAACATCGGCCCATTAAAGGATAACTATTATCTACCCAATATGGAAGCTATGTTGCAGAGAGTAACTAGATCAGAATTGATGTCAAGGATGGATGGTTTCTTTGGTTACAATCAGGTAACTATCAAGGAATCAGAACAATTCAAGACAACTTTCACAACACCTTGGGGGACATATGTTTATGTGAGAATGCCTTTTGGTCTCACAAATGCTAGTGCTACTTTTCAGAGGGAAATGGATGTTGCCTTTTCACATTTCATAAATGATTTCCTTGTTGTATTTCAAGATGATTTAACTGCCTACTCCAAGAAGGAAGAAGACCACTGTATTCATCTAGAAAAAATATTTGTGAGGGCCTTGGAATTTTGCATCTCTCTAAACGCAAGGAAATTTTCTTTTGTTGTCATTGAAGGTAAGTTTCTTGGCCACTTAGTTGGGAAGTAAGGAGTGAGAATTAACCCTGAAAGGGTAGTAGCCATTGATAAAATTCAGAGGCCAAAGAATGCTAAAGGAATCCAGTCCTTCTTTGGTCAGGTCAATTTCTTAAGGAGGTTTGTGACAAATTTTAAAGAGGTTACTAGACCTATTTCTAAGATGTTGAAGAAGGGATCTGCAATCAATTGGGATGGTGAGCCTAATGAGGCTTTCAAAAATATCATGCAGGCTATCAAAGATGCACTAGTGCTTAAGGCACCTGATTATAATGTCCCAATGCACATCTTTTCCTTTGCATCTTTTCACACTATTGCTATAGTTTTGTTACAAAAGAATAAGGATGGTTTTGAGTAGCCTATTGCATTTTTCAGTAAATCTTTGTAGACTACAAAATTGAAGTATGACATAAATGAAAAACAAGCATATGCACTTGTTAAGGCAATCAAGGCTTTTAGGTGTTACTTGATGGGGGTAGTTGTGATTGCTTTTGTGCCAAGTGCAGCTATGAAGCATATTTTCTCACAGCAAGAGGTGTCTAGAAGAAGATGCAGATGGATCAATAGGTTCCAAGAATTCAATGTTGAGGTCCAGATTACTAAATTGGTTAGAGGACAAGGATTGGCAAAACTGATGGCCCAATCCAATCTAGATGGAAATCAGGTAAATCATTCTGAAATTGATTACACATGTGATATGGATGATTGTATATGGTATCAACATATCATCTATTATGTAAGAAATATGAGATGTCTAGATAACATGAATGATAATCAGAAAAGGACATTGAAATTAGAGGCCATCAAGTATGTAATTGTGAAATGTAAATTATATAGAAAGAATTTGGACTGCATACTGTTGAAGTGTGTAGATGAAGATCAGGCTAACAAGTTGTTGAAGGAAATGCATGAGGGAGTTTTTGGTGGACATTATATGGGTAAAACAACTGCTCATAAAATCTTGAGAGTAGGATTCTGGTGGCCCACAATGTTCAAGGATGCAGAACAATTGGTGAGGATGTGTGATGCTTGTCAAAGGTTATATGGTAAGCTTAAATTTTTAGGTAATATGCCATTAAAACTAGTAGAAGTTCAGGCTCCTTTCCAACAATGGGGAATTGATTTCATAAGGGAGATACCAAACAAGTCTAGTCGAGGACACTCATGGATTTTAGTTGCCACTGATTACTTTACAAAGTGGGTAGAGGCTATACCTACAAGAAATGCAACTAGTAAGGTGGTAATTGATTTTCTGATGAATAATATTGTTACGAGGTTTGGTTGCCCTGAGAGGATAGTTAGTGATAATGCAATGTGCTTCAGGTCTACTGAATATAAGATCTTTTGCAAAGGTTTAGGAATTCAGATTTCTAATTCCTCACCTTATCATCCACAAGGAAATGGACAGGCATAATCTACTAATAAGAGTTTGATTAAAATCCTAAAGAGGATTCTTGAAAAGAATAAGAGAGCATGGAATTCAAAGCTGTCATTAGCTCTATGGGCTGATAGGGTAATTGTGAAGAGGGCAATTGGTTGTGCACCATTTGACCTAGTATATGGAGTACATGCAAAAATGCCTTAGAATAATTTATTGGAAATGTATAAATTTTTTCAGTTATATGATGATGACATAGATGATGAGATGAAATTGAGAATTGAGGACCTCATTAGGTTAGATGAGACTATAAGAGAGTCAGTTGCAAGGAATGCCAAATTATAGTTTCAGGTTAAGAATTTGTAAGATAAGAAGACTCCTAACAGAAGGTTTGAACTTGGTGATTTGGTGTTAGTTTGAAATGTCAGACTGGAGGATAAGGGAAAACATGGTAAATTTGATCCCATCTAGCTGGGGCCATATCTAATTCATGAGAAATGGGGCCAAGATTCATATATTGTAAAGGAATTAAATGGTGATATTCAGGAATTGCCTGTTCATGGACAATTCTTGAAGAAATACTTTAATTGAAGGTATTCTATTTTCCATGAAGAGTAGTTAGGTCTGTATATTCTATAAATTTCTATAAATTGTTGCCTCCCCCTATCCTGTTTTGTCTTGGTCTGTCAAATTTTTGGTCTTGTTGCTCTCTGTTGTCTACAAATTTTAAATGTGGGATGGTCTACTTTAAACTAGTGATTCTCAGTCCTTGCTATGCCTACAGGAGGCATACATCCCCAGACAGAGCCACTGTTAGCATGTGCAAAAAATTTCATGGCTCTAGCCCTTTTCCCCCGGTCTCTGCAGTTATTTTTAGGTCTTTGCCTTTAGCCCTAGTTCAAATTTTTGAAAATATAGTCGTTGCATACAAAAACCCTTTGAAAGCCCTAGCCTTGTTATATTTTCATGTTACCCTTTTGGATCACTTAAAGGTCCTAATTCACATGTGCTTTATATTTTATCACTTTGCAGGGTCGGCTATTAATTTTTCCTAAGTCTGAGTGACCGACAAATTAAATATTTTCCTATAGTCCTCAGCACCTGATTTTTCCTAAAAGCCTAAGTCTTAGTGTTTAATTTTTCCTATGTTTTGGCTTTAATATTTTCCTAGGCCCCTCTCTGACATCATCTCCATCTAATGGTTGTTGCTAAAGCACAAGGGTTTTGTTAGAGGTATGCAAAGCTACGCCTACCATTGATTCATTTCCGTGACGTAGCCTTTCTTTTCAAGCGGGTCCACTACTAGGTAAGCTGACTTGGCAGTATCTCATTTGTCCATGGGAGTATGAAGTGGAGTGTGATCAGTGAGACCGGTCTTCTCAGTGTTCAGGCAGATTAAAGTTCATTTTAATCTTGTGGTTGTCATTATACCATTGATATAACATGCTTGATTTTTAATGTAGTGGTATAGCGATAGCCGTTGATTCTCATAAGGAAGGCAGGAGGGTCCATTGACACGTATGCATAGTTGGTGGCTTGTGGTTGGTCCATGTAGTAACACATCAGAAGGTATTAGTGGGACCTAGTTCCTTGGCTTGTCAGAGGGTCCTGATCTTGTCAGTGAATTGATGAATGACGTATGATCTCATCGAGTGTGTCAGAGGCTTAAGATCTTGCGACGGCCGTTGATCTTCTAAGCAAAGGCTTAGTGATTCTGATAAATGTTTTGGTGGTCTGACAAATTTCCAATGCTTCACTCATTTGTGTGAAATAGTGGTGGTTCTCTAAATGTTTTAGCAGTTCAGCAAACATGCGTTCGTGGAATCGCTAAACTTTTTGGTGGATAGATAAAGTGTTTCATGAACTGGTGGTAACCTTTTGTCCTTTGTTCGCTAAATGTGGGACTCAGGTTAGAGTTTTCTTTTGGGTCACCAAGTCGTAGAGTTAAGTGATGGGTTAGGTTTTATTTTTTCAAATTGGAAATGCCTTGTCGTGTGTTTTCTAGAGGTAAACCTAGGGTGGTAGTTGAGTTAAAGACTAAAGGCCCGTCAAATAATGAGATTAGATGGTCATGACTTAAAGTTGATGGAGATTCAAATTTTGACCACCAATTTGCTGCAAGCACCATAAAGTAGCTGTTTATTTTCAAATTTGAATTTGCAGAGGGTTTCTTGTGACCAGAAGGACTAAAATTCAATGTAGAAGTGACTGGTGTTGGTGGGAGATGATCTATTGTCATTGCAGTGTGGTCCAGAGTGTGCCGTGTTCATTTGTTGGGTCTGTACCATGTGGTTTTATGCTCGAGGTGTGTTGTAGGTGGCCACAAGGGGTTCATAATTTCAAATTTTCATGATTTGCAGTACTTTCCTAGAGATTTATCATGAGTGCAGATCTTCCTCAGGCATGGCCGACTAGTTTTCTTCCCCTATAATAAATTTGTGGTCATTTCTAGTTTGTTGGGTGGTTGAAACCCTAACCCTAAGTCATCCATAGCTTGTTGCATTCTCTTTGAGGATTCCAAGATGACTAGGGAGTATAAGTGGTAGAATTTTTTATTTTGTGTGGGTTCCAAAACTTTCTTTGGTCCCAGGTTGTTGTTCATGGTGTTTTAGTGAGTAAGGAGAACTTGGATTTTGGGTCTTTTCCTTTGGTATTTTATTGCTGGGTAATGTATTGATTTCTAAAAATTAATGAGAATACACTTGAATTCCTATCTTAAATCTCTAATTGTCCTCTTTTCTGATTATGGATTCATATATGTTAAGGTCACAAACTAGATTAGCATATTGTAAACAAAGAGTATTGTGAGATCAGCTTGGAGTTCCTAACAAAGTGAGGATTAAAGCCTTTAGGGTGATTTCAGTGAGTTCATTGTTAGAGTGGAATTTGATGATCATATTTGGGAGTGAGGGGAGTAATAGGAAAAACACTTACTCTGAGTTCATATGTATTTGAGTTAAGGTTTTAGGGTGACATATGTTATTTAGTGACTCCTTACCCTAGGATAAGGCACTGATCTCTTCTCTAGAAGCAGTCCATTGTCGTCAACCACACACACACACATTCAAATCATAAAATCTTACATCAATTAGTAATGAGTATATTGATATAACATTTTAAATTTCTCTTTAGAAGTGAATCAAGGGTACACCCTCCTAAGCATTAAGGCTCAAAGTGTAGGAGGATCTCTTTTGATCCTTGTTAATTGACCCTCTTCCTTGTAGACTTTGGAGTGGTGATAAAGTCAAAGTTATATTAGGTTATCCATCAAAGTATAAATCTCCAAGTTGAAGATCAAAGGGAACCACCAATAGGGTCCAATGCCATATCATGCCACCGTGGTGCTTTTTCATTGCTTGTGTCAGTATACAGGTGGAGGCTATCAGAATAGATCATGAAGGATAAAGGGGACTGGGACCTATGTCAGATTTAATGATGTGGCTTTCTTTTGTTTGGTTGAGGGGCTTGTTGATTCAGACGTGTCAGTGGGACTTGAGTTTCTAGCTTGTCAGAGAGTCCTGACATCTGAGGATCTATGGTTGGCATAAGTTCTCATTATTTTTGTTAGAGCCTTGAGATCTTGTGCTAGCCATTGATTTCAATTTTTCTTAGGTGCTGACGAGGGTGGGTCCTCTGACAGATGGTGCTGACATGCAGTGTTCTGCTTGGTTGGTCAGAGAGGTGACTTGGACTTGTCAGTGGGCCTAAATCTTTCAAAGGGGCTAGCAGATGTAGGATCTATGGATGTCACGTGATCACATGGAATCTTTTCGGGCCATGCAATCATGTGACAACCATTCGATTTAAAGGCTTATACTTTGTGGGTCCTATCTGCTATGCAGAGCTAACGTGCATAATTTTTACTGGCTGTGGTGTGCTAATTGGGCCGATGACTTTTCAAAAGGTTTATGACTGTTGTGAGATTAAATGTAAGCTGCCCGATCTGCTGGGAAATGAACAGAATCAATGACCGCATTTTAAACTTTGTTTGGATAACTATTGTAATTCAAATTTGAAATTCCTGAGACATTTCCAGCAATAGAAAGGACTTGTTTTAATTGCTTTTGAGGCCAAATTTGATTTTTTTGGTGGCATCGGTGGTTGCACTGTGGTCCAAGGTGTTCCATGATCATTTGCAGGGGTCTGTACTATGTTCTTTATGCTCAAGGCATGTTGTAGGTAGCCGAATTGGTTGACAATGTGGGTATTTTTGTGGTTCTTGGTACTTTCTTAGGGATTTTGTCATGATTAAGAATCACTCTGAGATCTATCTTCTCCTGGTTACCTAGGTTTCTTCCCCTATATTAAATTTTGACTATTTCTAGTTGGTTTGGTGGGTGAAACCCTAACCCTAGTCATCTATAGCTTGTTGCATCCTCTTTTGGGATTTCAAGATGACTAGGGGGGTATATATTGCAAGATTTTTGATTTGGTAGGGGTTCCAAAACTTTCTTTTTGGTCCCTGGTTGTTGATGGTATTATATTGAACAAGGAGAGCTTGGATTTTGTGTTTTGTTCCTAGCATTTGTCTTCTTGGTAATGTATTGATTCTGAAAGTTAATGAGAATACACTTGAATTCCTGTCTCAAACTTTTGATTGTCTTCTTGTTCTGATTATGGATTCATATATGTTAAGGTCACAAAGTGGATTAGCATATGGTAAACAAAGAGTATTGTGAGATCAGCTTGGAGTTCCTAACAAAGTTAGGATTAAAGCCTTTAGGGTGATCTCAGTGAGTTCATTGTTAGATTGGAATTTGATGATCATGTTTGGGAGTGAGAGGGGTAATAAGCAAAGCACTTACTCTAAGTTCATGTGTATTTGAGTTAAGGTTTTAGGTTGATATGTGTTATTAAGTGACTCTTTTCCCTAGGATAAGGCATTGATCTTTTCTTTGGAAGCAGTCCATCATCATCAATCACACACACATATAAATGATAAAATCTTTAATCAAGTAGTAAGGGGTATAAATGTCTATTAGTTAGTGATTCCTTTTAACAAGTGAATCAAGGGTACACCCGCCTGAGCATCTTGGCTCAAAGTGTAGGAGGATCTCTTTGATCCTTGTTAATTGGCCCTTTTACTTGCAGACTTTGGAGTGGTGATAGAGTCAGTGACATTAAGTTGTCAATCATAGTGTAAACCTACAAGTTCAAACCAAAAGGACAACCAACACACTGCTACTTGGATCATTGATTCAGGTGCTCCGCACTATATGACACATAGACTTAGTCTGGTTACCTTAGTTTCTTAGAGTGCTACTACACAGATTGTACTTGGTGACTCAATAAAAATTTTAGTTACAGGTTCTAGTACTATTTCATTGGATGGTGGCTCTCTACAGGATGTTCTTTTGGTTCCTGCCATTTGTATGAACCTCTTGTCTATCTATCATATTTTCCATTGTAGTTTTGGTAAGATAGTTGAGTTCTCACCACATGATGTACAATTATCAGAGACCTCCATGATCCTGATTTGGTTGTTTCTACTGGGGGCATTGATTTAGAGTCTCACTTATACAAGTTTGATGGGTTTGAGAGATCTGATTATACATGTGTTTATCTTGTTTCTCATACAAATATAGTGAGTGAGCATTTCCATGAGAATTTTGGCCATGTCAACTACAAATATCTACAATAGATGAGTACATAGGAGTTAGTAATTGGGCTTCCTTGAATCTCTTGCACTAATGGTGTTTGTCGAGGTTGTACACTTGGAAAACATCATAGAGATCCATTTTTGACAAGTAGATCTGCATGTGCTAAGGCACCATTGGATTTGATACATAGTGATCTCATGTCATTTCCCACTCCTTTTTTTGGTGCTTGTTATGTGCTCACCTTTATTGAAAAATTCTCTAGATGTACATGGGTGTACTTCTTCAAGTACAAGTCTGATGTCTTTGATTCATTTCAAGTCTTTAAGACATTTATGGAGAAGTAGTCTAGTCTTTTTGTCAAGAAGATACTCACTAAAAATGGGGGTACTATGTGAATTAGTGTTTTCATGATTTTTGCACTAAGCATGGTATATTGCATCAGGTGATAGTTCTACATACCCCTCAGCAGAATTGTTTTGTTGAGAGAAAGAACCAAACATTGTGGGAGATGGCTAATTGTATATACATTCTCAAGATATGTAGCCTTCTTTTTTGGAAGAGGCAGTAAATTGTGCCAACTACATTCAAAATTGCATGCCTCATAAGGCATTATGACATTTGACTCCTGAGGAGGCTTGGTCCCATGTCAAGCCTAGTGTTTCTACATTTTGAGTGTTTGGTAGTGAGGCTCGGGTATTTATTCTAGATCATTAGAGGAAAGTCATGGAGAGGAAGAGTCAACCACTGATATTTGTTGGTTATTGTGAGGATATGAAGGCGTACAGGTTGTTTGATCCTAATTCTAAAGAGGTCTTGTTTCGATGAGATGTCTTATTTGGTGAGCACTATCCTTAGATGGAGCCTCATCACCAGCTTCTCCCTCAATTCCTAGTACTTCCTCTTCTCCTCTTCAGGATTCCATATCTTGTGAGGATGATTTAGATGATGATCCACCTTTCCCTCCTCCACTAGATATTCCATGAGTGCCCAAGTAGGCTCAGGATACTCTTAGTGCTGTTGGTTCTTTGATAGGAAATCCTTCAGATACCTATTGTACTTGTGCTTAGTGATCTGGTAGTGGTCTTTTGAGCCATGCTAGTTCAGATGATCCTCATAATTTTTTAAAGGTGACAAGATATCCTAATTTGGATAGGGCTATGGATGAGTACTCTAGTTCTTTGATAAAGAATCACACTTGGGATCCTTGTACTCTTCTGAAAGGAAGAAAGCTAGTTTGGTGCAACTGGTGTAGTGTACCAAGTATTTAGCAGATGGTTCTATTGATTGGTATAAGTCACATCTTTTTGCAAATGGATTTTCATAGGTTGAGAGAATTGATTACTCTGAGACCTTTTCTCATGTTGCCAAGATAAATTATATTGGCCTAGTACTTTCTCTTATAGCTTCACGGGGTTGGACAGTGTATCAAATGGATGTGAAGAGTACATTCTTGTATGGAGATCTAAATGAGGAGATCTATATGGAACAACCCTAGGGTTTTGAGTAGTACTCTTCTCTTGCATGTAGACTTCAAAGGTCATTATATGGTCTCTGTTATACACTAAGTTTTGCACCTTTGTTTCAAGCTCTCTTGGTCTTGATAACTTAGTATAACATGGGAATCATCTCAAGGTTGTGGGACCTTTGCTAACCGAGATGAAACCTCTAGGTTCTAGGTTGGTTCCTCTTGGATTATCACCTTAGCTTGCTCTTAACAGGAAAGTAAACTTTGAAGGGAAAGGGTTAGAAGGAGATACATGAAAGGGAAATAATAGGAAAGAAAACTACCTACTAGGTGATGCACTGAATCGAAATGAACACAATACATTGACAACATCAGCATGAAAGATCTTAGATCTAATAGGACACAATATTTATAAATAGGCTTGCATAAGTATTTCATAGGAGGGCCTGGACATAAGACACAACCTATGACCTGCAAGAAAATGTTCTCTTCAGCAAAAGGGTATAGGAATGAGACAAAAAGACAGGGGGCTGAACTATACCCACAAACTCAATCCAATCAGATCATACACAATAGTACACATGTGAGATGAAAGAAAGAAGGGCTATGGAACTCTAAGATTTCTCTAACAAAGCCAACATATCATATTCAAATAAGAGAAATGTAGACAAGTGAAAGACTAGCGGGCAGAACAAATGCCACAGATAGCCTCTATTGAACCTGCGACTTCAATGAAAGGTTACAGACTGTAAAAGTCAGAGGGCAAAAAGAATGCCATAGATAACTCCTAGAAAGAGAAAACTCTTTTTACAAAATGCAAACTCTGAGCACTAAAGGCTCCAAAAATATATATACATCCCTCACTGCAACTAGGCAGGAGTCAAAAATTTAACCAGGGTTACAGATTTTACAATATAATAATCAAACCCTAGGTTACTGATCAATCAAATCTGATCATAAATTCAACTCTAAAAAATCATAGCTAATCAGATATTTATGTTTTCATGCCCATCCCTGTACCGCAATCAACCTGCAAATCAACAACCTGGACTCAACTACCTCCCTTCAATAAAAAAAATCACCATGAATGAACACTAGTACCTTGCTAGGACAAAGAATCAACCCCTGATGGCCCCCCAATCTTCTTCATCATCTTCCCTTAACTGCACATGTCCTAGTGACATAAATTCTTTGAGCTACTATGCTGCTCACAACCAATTCTGCAGAAGAAAAGCCCATGAAAATAGTCCTGCCACTTGAAATAGCAATGGTCGCATGATCGCATGAGCCCAAAAGCCTTCATGCAATCATACGACAAGCCTTTAGAATCTACCAGTCACTGCCACAAGACACCTCAGGCCTGCCAAATATCTACTTGTCAACCATGTGGACCAACAGGAAACCCGCGCGTCACCACCCAAAGCCCTAGTTGACTGTTGATGACCCATCGCATGATTGCATGAGCACAAGAGACTGCATGCGATCATGTGACAAGCCTTTGAGATGTTAACTGCAAACTTAACCCTAGCTTCACCTTCTCCTTAATCGCCAAGTCATTTAATATTTTCCTTCACCTCCGTTCTATTCAATGACTACACAAAATCCATTAACCGCGCATCCGCTTTACTAACCCTGGGCTCACCTAAAAATAGAGATTCCAATCAGATGGTAGGCACAAGATCTCATGGGGTCAAAAGATCCCATGAGATCTTACGACCACTATAGATCTCTTCCGCACTAGCCCCGCAAGCTTCGGGCCCACCATCAATCGGTCGCGGTAGCGCATTTAACGGCTAGTCACATGTTTGCATAGCCTAAAAAGGGGCTATGTGATCATGCGAAAAACCACTAGCATTTCTTAGAAAACCATCAACTAGGCCCGACTGACACCTTAGACTATGTGGGAATAGATCCATTGACAACAACGTTGCATCGGAAGGAAGATTGATGATCATCGTTACACCGTGCGCTTTAAACAAGGAACATCTTTCCTTAGTGGTGTAGTGACAACCATAAGATTTTACTGAGCTTTAACCTTTGTAGATGAATAATGGGCCTGCCAATAGGTGTCATCCTGTCACATGATCGCAAGGGCAAGGAATATTCCTTGCGAACACGTGACAGCCGCAAGATTTTTGAGGAAAGCCAGCCACCGGGCCCCACCAGGTCAGAGTTGCACACTTAGGGAAGTGTTGACACTAGAGAAGAAAAACTGCAAAGAAGTGAAGGTTGAAAACACACTAAGCTTTTGGAGAGAAGGTTGAAAACACATAGGGTTTTCGACACTGAACATTTTTGGAACTCTGCGGCCAGTTTATTTCATGCAACATTAAAACTTGAATAACTTCCTAGGTTTTGTGAATTAAGTGATGCAATCAGAACTAGGGCTTGAGAACACATTGAAGATCATGGGGTTTATATTGAAAAGCATAAAACTTTGAGGATCTACTTTGCAAGTGAAAACAAGCTACAATAGGGCGGAATAAAATAGAGACCTGGAAACTTGGCCAAATTTGTAGAATAGGAAATTTTGGGAAACATTTTGGTGACTTCTGCGGGATGTCAGCCTGCTAGACATGGACCAGTGACCTTGACATATCCATTAGGCATAGGAGTCAATTTGAGGAACACAAAAACTTTGACAGAGACAAAACTAAATGAGACTGTGCTCGAGAACTTCTTAGAAAATAGGAAACACTTAACCTAGAAAGCTGGGAGAAAGCAGGAAACCTAACCTATCCTAGACTAACCAGTGCAAAAGCTTGGTCAAACAAAACCATTCATTGGACTATTGAAATAACTACCCTTCCTCATTAGGATATTTTGCATTGGACTCATGAGGATAGCTACAAGGATGTGAGGCACATAAAAATTTGACAAATGGGGATGCACTGCCTCTACAAAAACAAGATCAAGTTCACTCACCTCAAATGGATAATATGGAGGTGTCTTAGTGAACTCCTTCTGGGCCAAGTATCTGATGGGGCAGCCTCTTGAAAGTCTGAAGGTAGGATTTTCCTTAATGGGTTCTTCCTTATCTTCATGGTTGCCTTCCATCATGGATAGCCATGTCAACTCCTCAACTACAGTCAGGGGACTGTCATCCTCCTCTTTTAAAATAGCCAAGAGCTCATTACAATTAGGCTCCATACACAAGCCTCCTATGATGCTTCCCAAAAAATCTTCCTCAAGGCTTTGGCTATCCTCTGCACATTGGAAAGTCTCCTCCTTAAAGATGAGATCAAGCTCATGAATCAGTATATCTTCAGGATCAACCTCTTCCAGCTACTACAACTTCAAAGGGGTGGCTATGATCACATCCTTATCATCCTGCTCAACAAAACTAGGTAGCTCATCTAACAAGGACATGACATCCTCTTCTATATCAACCTCCTATTGATGATGAACCTGTTGTTCTGATTGACCTTCAGCCATAGGTAATGGCATGATCTCTTCTTCATCATCAACTAAGAGGGGAAGCTCATCAAGAAAATCAACCTAGAGCTCAGGTTGAGCATCCAACTCCATCTCCACACCTTGCTATTTTATTTTACCATAGTCATCACTCTGCACTAATACCTCAGACTTCTTCTCCTCCTCTTCAAATGAAAGATCATTTACCAAAGGTCCTTGCTCAGACACTAGAGTAGTATCCTTGAAAAGACTTAGCATTTGACAGCTAGGAGGGAGAGTGCATTAGGGAATCCAAATCACCTCATCATCCTCAGAGACTAGAGGGGTCTCTTGGGATGAAATTTCTTCTTGAATGGGCTTCTCTTGCATAGTGGTAGGTTGAATCTCAAGCACATGCTCTTGAAAGGAATTTTTTGCCTTGGAACTTGGGATATGAAATTGAGGGGGCTCAAAGGGAGACACAAAAGGCATACCCATCATGAAGCTTGGAAATGAACACTTTTTTGGCTCTTCATGTGTAGGCTCTTGAGGCAAATGGGCCCTCCAACTTGGAATCTTAGGCCTAGGAGCCTCTTGTTGAGCAATTTGTGATCTTAACCTTACTGTCTCAATTTTAGCTGGATGTTTATCCCTTCTTGGAATTGTCTTACTTGCTGCTCATCAATAAGAACCTCTACCACTTGGTATGGAACTGCCTCTTGCTCATAATAACTTTGAGCCTCCTACTCTCTTTGCTCCTTGAGCTTAGACACTTGCTGAATCAAATCAAGCAATGCACTCTTTGCCTCCTACATCTTCTTGAAGTTTGAGCTCAGAGTCTACATCTGTTATTGAATAGGCTAAGAAGGGGAGGGTTGGTGGTAAGCATAATGGGGAAGCTAGCTTTTCATCTGTTGTTGTGTCTCCTGTGCCTATAATCCATCTTGTCAGAGGGCCCTCTCATAACTTTGCACAAGGGCGAACTCATTTGGGGCATACTAGATATATTGATACCCTTGAGAAGTATAATAGCTTGGGGTAAAATGAGGCTTTAGGTGGCTTTGATAAGGCTAAAAACTAGCCGGTTGAGCATTATTCTCACAATAGGATGGTGAGTAACCTGACTATCCATAGTAACTTGACATGTCTACTCATGTATTTAGCTGGAATTATGAAAATAGAGATTTGAAACATACCAGCACTTGACCTTTGAAACTAGTAGACTTTCTAGAGTCGCCAGATATGTAGAAAAATGATGTCTTCTAGGTCTATAGCATGCTATCAGCATATCAAAGATAGCATACCTTGAACATGAATCTGAACTTCAGTACCACTGGGCATGCCAGAATTGTTATACACTAAGTTTTGCACCTTTGTTTCAAGCTCTCTTGGTCTTGATAACTTAGCATAACATGGGAATCATCTCAAGGTTGTGGGACCTTTGCTAACCAAGATGAAACCTCCAAGTTCTAGGCTGGTTCCTCTTGGATTATCACCTTAGCTTTCTCTTAATAGGAAAGTAAACTTTGAAGGGAAAGGGTTAGAAGGAGATGCATGAAAGGGAAATAATAGGAATGCAAACTACCTACTAGGTGATGCACCGAATCGAAATGAACACAATACACTGACAACATCAGCATGAAAGATCTTAGGTCTAATAGGACACAATCTTTCTAAATAGGCTTGCATAAGTATTTCATAGGAGGGCCTGGAAATAAGACACAACCTATGACCTACAAGAAAATGTTCTCTTTAGCAAAAGGGTATAGGAATGAGATAGAAAGATAGGGGGCTGAACTATACCCACAAACTCAATCCAATCAGATCATACACAATAGTACACATGTGAGCTAAAAGAAAGAAGGGCTCTGTAACTCTGAGATTTCTCTAACAAAGCCAACATATCATATTCAAATAAGAGAAATGTAGACAAGTGAAAGACTAGGGGGCAGAACAAATGCCACAGATAGCCTCTATTGAACCTACGACTTCAATGAAAGGTTACAGACTGTAAAATTTAGAGAGCAGAAAGAATGCCATAGATGAATCCTAGAAAGAGAAATTTTTTTTTACAAAATGAAAACTCTGAGCACTAAAGGCTCCAAAAACCAATATATACATCCCTCACTACACACAGGCAGGAGTAAAAAATTTAACCAGGGATATAGATTTTACAATATAATAATCAAACCCTAGGTTACTGATCAATCAAATCTGATCATAAATTAAACTCTGCAAAATCATAGCTGATCAGATATTTGTGTTTTTGTGCCCATCTCTGTACTACAATCAACCTGTAGATCAACAACCTGGACTCAACTACCTCCCTGCAACAAAAAAAATCACCATGAATGCACACTGGTACCTTGCTGGGACAAAGAATCAACCCCTAACAGCCGCCCAGACTTCTTCATCATCTTCCATTAACTACACATGTTTGACATAAATTCTTTGAACTACCACACCACTCGCAACCAATTCTATAGAAGAATAGCCTATGAAAATAGTCACGCCACTTGAAATAGCAATGGTCGCATGATCGCATGAGCCCAAAAGCCTTCATGCGATTGTGCGACAAGCCTTTAGAATCTACCAGTCACTGCCACAAGACACCTTGGTCTCACAAAATATCTACCCATCAACCACATGGACCAACAGGAAACCCACGCGTCACCACCTGAACCCCCTATTGACCGTTGATGACCCGTTGCATGATCGCATGACTGCAAGAGACCTCATGCGATCATGTGACAAGCCTTTGAGATGTTAACTACAAACTTAACTCTAGCTTCACCTCGGGTTCACCTTCTCCTTAGTTGCCAAGTCATTTAATCTTTTCCTTAACCTCGGTTCTATTCAGCAACTACGCGAAATCCATTAACCGCACATCCGCTTTACCAACCTCGGGCCCACCTACAAACTAAGATTCCAATCAGACGGCGGGTACAAGATCTCATGGGGTTGGAAGATCCCATTAGATCTTACGACCATTGTAGATCTCTTTTGCATTGGCCCCACAAGCTTCGGGCCCACCATCAACCGATCGCGGCAGTGCATTTAATGACTAGTTGCATGTTCGCATAGCCTAAAAAGGGGTTATGCGATCATGCGACAAACCGCTAGCATTTGTTAGAAAATCATCAACTGGGCCCCACTGACACCTTAGATTATGTGGCAATGGATCCACTAACACCAGCATCACATTGGAAGGAAGATCGATAGCCATCGTTACACCGCGTGCTTTAAACAGGAAACATCTTTCCTTAGCATTGTAGCGACAACCATAAGATTTTTCTGAGCTTTAACCTTTGTAGATGAAGAATGGGCCTGCCAATAGGTGTCATCCTATCGTATGATCGCAAGGGAAAGGAATATTCCTTGCGAACACGTGACAACCACAAGATTTTTGAGGAAAGCCAGCCACCGGGCCCCACCAGGTCCGAGTTGCACACTTAGGGAAGTGCCGATGCCAGAGAAGAATAACTGCAAAGAAATGAAGGTTGAAAACACACTGAGCTTTTGGAGTGAAGGTCAAAAACACACAGGGTTTTCGACATTGAACATTTTTGGAACTGTGCGGGCAGTTTATTCATTGCAACATTAAAACTTGAATAACTTCCTGGGTTTTGCGAATTAAGTGATGCAATCTGAACTAGGGCTTGAGAACACATTGAAGATCATGGGGTTTAGAGTGCAAAGTATAAAACTTTGAGGATCTACTTCACAAGTGAAAACAAGCTACAACAGGGCAGAATAAAATAGAGACCTAGAAACTTGGCCAAATTTGCAGAATAGGAAATTTTGGGCAATAGTCTCAAACAAGCCCCTCGGGTTTGGTATGAGAAGATGGAATCTTTCTTGCTAGCCTCTCACTTCACTCGATGTCATTCTGATCCTACAATGTACATTCAACATCATGTGGCTGATCTTGTGATACTTGTGTTGTATGTTGATGATCTCACCATCAGACATAACTCATCTTCTATGATTTAGAGTGTTCAGGGAGAATTGATGGAGCAGTTTGAGATGATAGATCTTGGAATTTTGCACTACTTTTTGGGCCTATAGGCTATTCAATCTTCAGATGAGATTTCTATACACTAGCAGAAGTATGCGCTTGACATGATTCAAAGATTCAACATGCTTGATTGTAAACCTAATCCCACACCTTTTTAGTTAGGTGTTCTTTTGTCTACCACTTTCTCTACTCCTTCAGTGGACTCCACCTTATAGAGGAAACTTGTGGGTAGTTTGTTATATCTGACACACACTTGTCCTAACATTTCCTTTGTGGTTGGCATTATCTCTTGATTTTTCCATGATTCTCATGAGAGTCATTGGAAAGATGTCAAACATATTTTGAGGTACATTCAGGGCACTACTTCATATGGCATTCACTATACATCAAGAGATCCTCACATTGTTGGTTTCACAAATGTCATCGTGGTAATATATATGGTCAAAATTCTACTTATGGCTTTTTTTTTTGTCTTGGTTTTGGTCCTATAACATGGTCTTTCAAGAAGAAGACTATTGTTTCCTTATGATCTAGAATGATAGAGTATTGAGCAGTTGTGCTAGCTAGTCAAGAAGTCTTATGGCTTCGACAATTGATGAAAGAGTTTGGGTTTCCTCATGATAGTCCCACTCTTCTTTGGTGTGACAATCAGAGTGCCATTCATATTTGCTACAACCTAGTTGAGAATCAGTAGACCAAGCACATTGAGATCCATATGCATTTCATCAAGTAGTTGATTCAGGATGGTTCTCTTAGATTGGAGTATGTTCCCAATTTGGAGAAGGTTTATGACATCTTCACTAAGCCTTTTACATCCCCATGGTATCCTCAGCTATGTTTTGTGCTTGGGGTGAAGGAAGCTATCCTTGGGGGGTCTCATTGAGGCCTACCTTCCTTTCTTTTTTATGCTTTCTACATCTTTCTCTCTCTTTTTGGAGGACATTTTTTCCCATGTGGTTTTCCTTGTTTCTCTATTTTTTAGAGATTTGGTTGTGATTGGGTACCTCATTAGGCCATGTTGTTGGGACCCAAATTTGCATTCAACATTGCAGTTCCTTTTCTTCTTTCTTGCATTATTTGTAGCTGCATTGTTTCTCATCTTAAGGGGGGGTGTTAGAGTAAAGAATTAATTTAATTACATTGATTAAAATAACTTTAGTACTTCTTAAGATTTCCCTTTATGCATTTTCATTAGTCATTTAATAATTAAATCTAATTCTTAAATTCCTATTTACCTATTAGGATTTCCCATTAGGTTTTTTGATCTCCTTCTATAAGTATTGATCCATTGTATATTTTCATTTATTCTTTTGGCTCATAATAATAAACTTTAATATTGTCAGATCAAAACCCTTCTTTGTTTCCTATAGATTTCTTCCTTGTGACAATTTTTTCATGAAATCTTACAATAATAAGAACAAGGATGAGGTGGCTGTCGAAGCCATGGATATTGGGAATGACCTTGTTTATATTGACAAAGATGAGGATGTGAATAAAGATGAGGATATGGGAGGCCAGACGGTCCCTATTCTAGTTAATTATGATATTTCTAAGGAACACAATGTTCCTATCTCCCCCAAGTTGGAAGTGGTTATGGAAGTGCAGTAGGAGAGGTTGGAGGAAAATAATACCCCTATTCCTTCTTAGAAAGGGAATCTTCCCTCTTCCGCTCAAAACATCGTATTTGTTAAAATAGTGGACATGCAAGAGTGGAATGTTCAAATGCTAAAAGAGGACATGGATGATAAGATAGAACCCCCTTTTAGTATCCTCTAGATTGTGAAGGTGATGTCTATGTACTCTTTCTACCTGATGAAATGCATCTTTAAAGAAATCAAAAGCCTCAACTTGAAATTACAATCTCTCTCTGCCAAGGTTGATCTTCTTCAGGAGAATTTGGCTACTGGTTCAGAGGGGATGGATGTCAACAAGGTCAACGAGGGTGAGAATAATATGCAGGTCAAAATTGGTCACTTGGAGATCACTCCGAAGAAGAACATGCTAGATAATAACCTATTCATGGGGTCTGTGATGGAGTGCTTCATGACAATCAAGGTAGACCTGGATACTGGTTCTCCTACCAAGAATCTTGATGATGATAATGAGGATGTAGATGACCTTGGTCCTGGAAAACACACTCGATCTGCTAAAAGGAAGAAGATTGAGGAAAGGATCCTTGAGATTTTTGGTTTCAAGGTGTCCATCAAGAAGATCTCAGAGGAAAAGAAAGAAGTAGAAGGCACTCATCTATATTTTTCGTAGGTTCCCCTGCTCCTCTTTTTCTATGCTTTCTTAGTTCCTATGGTTTCTCGACTGCTAGGTGGGGTGTTCGGTTTCTGGTTTTTTGTTTATTTTGTTTGTTCTAGGTCTGGCAGATTGGTTTCTAGTCATGTTTAATTTTAGTGAACTTAATATTGTTATCTTTGTTGTTTGAATTGTAAGGGGTTTCAAGTCCCCTCAAAACTTATCTTTTTTTGCAATAAAAAACATAATTTCTTCAAAAAAAATTTTTACCAAATACATCAATTTCTTGCCATCCATGAAATTATGAATAATAATTATGGATTTTATTGATAGTTACATTAATTTTTCTCACATCTTTATTAACATCTAACATTTTTTAAAAATATTAGTACATTTATTTGGTATACTATATTATTATAACAAAATAACTAGTTTTGGGCAGAAACTTCGCTCGACTTAAAGCCTTCTATGCATTTGTCACACCTCCATTTCAAAATTTCTTTAACAACACTCATAAAAATCACACATATATATTGTTGTTCATCAAAATTACATAAATGAAAGAGAAAATATATGTTCCACTACAACCATTTTGAATAGCTAAGAAGTATCAATAGTAAAAAAAGAACTAACTATATGTAAAATAATTTGTCGTAATGATGTAAGTACATGACATATTCTTCAACGATGAGTTGGGTGTTGCGACCTTTATTTATGGAATTATCATGATAGACTTCTTTTATCATTAATGGAAATGCATCTAGTTTTAGAGATGTCTCGCGAACTAATTTTGTAACATCTTCCAGTTTCAATATTTCTAGTTCTTCAACATTGTCAATCATTAAGGCTTTGTGCTAAATAGTTTTGACATTTTTTCTACAACACTCTGAAACTAATCTTTCACATTTGTCCACATCATTTTAAAAAATATCATTTGAGTTTACAGAGGCATTTGGGCTTGCAACAATGATTTTTGATTCATTTTTTGAAACATCCATAGTTTGAATTATTTGTTGAAAATTTAAAAAAATAGTATTTAGAAATTACATAAGAATAAAACTATCCATAATCTTTGATACTATGTATTAAAATGAATAGTTTAGTAATACATACTATGAAACTAATAATGAAAATACTTAGTTTAATATATTACTTGAGTTACTAGGGTAAAACCTCAACAAAATCATTTGAAATACCCCCCCCCAAAAAAAAGTTTAAGGAAATGATGTTACATATATAAATTTGAACTCTACATTTTATTAGATTGGAATAGTCATTAATGAATATGTGTATTTTTTTTTATCAAACTATGTAGACACAATATCATGTATTTAAATTATAAAATTATTTTCAGCTAATAAATATATTATCGTATGAAATGTAGCTTACTCTAAATAAACCTAAATAAACAAAATTCATTGAATATAAATAAATGAACATGTAGATTTTTTCTATCAAGCATTTAGATCAAGAGAGAAAATATCATGATATTGTTAATTCTATAGAGAAGTAAAAACAAAAAAGTTTGTTGACAATAATTTTTACATCAAATAATTTGTTTTCCTTTCTTCATTTTTTCATATATGTCATATGTGAAGGGTGACATAATTCTTAGTCCTTGCAAAGATTTGACACATGATATTGTTACTAATGTGAGACCACTTCTTTTAGTTGGACCTATATCAATAGTATCTTTATGTACTGTCAACCCTTGTGACTTGTGTATGGTTAAAGACCAAGACAATCTTAGTGGAATTTGTTTTTCGCTACCCTTATTAATTGCAGGGATTGAAACTCTTTGGAGATGATAATCTTCGAAAGGAATTCTAGAATAACTATTAAAATTGACAAGTACACATGATGATAGTAGAGGTGGTACACTTCTAGGTGTATATATAATACTTTAAATATATCCTAGTGCTTCTAACAAGACCTTCTTTGAAATCCATAACTTTGAAGTTAGCATTACCCTTGCATCTTTGCTAAGTAATAGTACCATATCAAGTTCATCACTTCCATCTCCATCCATAGAACTATGTGTTGTTGTTTTAAAAACAATGCTTTGTGTAATAGGGTTTGATAATGATAATAGCATTTTATTATTATGACTGTGCACATTATCATTTGTTGAAAATAAATGAACTCTATTTTCATACTCGCAATTGAGTAATACTCATGTTTGTATTGTATCTTGACATAAGTAACATCCAATCCTCTTGTATCATCTTAAAATGGAAGAACTTCCATGATAAGAGCATTTAGCCCTTTGAGTAAGTGGTCTAAGGTCATGTTAAGAACCTTGATTAGGTCTTTGCATGTATTTGAATTTTCCCCCCGTTCTACTTCTCTCTGCACCTGATTTCACTTTATGTCTACATTTCTTGGCATTATGGACTGACCTCCTAAGGTTTTTGACCTCAAGGTCAAAGTTGACCATGGGGTCAAAGTTGACCTCGACCTTGACCTAGGGCAAGGTCTACCTCATCCTTGACCCAAATTTCAAATTTCAAGATTTTTTGATTTCTGGGTATCGAGTTTCAAAAAGATTCTTTTTCCCACCTCTGGGTCGGCCATTTTGGGTTTCAGGATGGTAAATCCTTAATTGCATTTAATCTAGGTATATTTATAAAGGTTACCACCTAATTGGGATTTAATTATCCAAGGTGGCCCCTCTAGAAGATTATGCCCTAGTTCACTATAAAAGGAGGCCTTCCTCTCTCATTTTCTCCATCCATTCCCACCAAGAAAACTCTCAAGCTCTCAAGTGCAAGCAAGTGAATTCAAGTATTCAATCAAGCCTTCAATAATTCAAATGTTCAAGCATTCATTCATCAAGGAGATCCATTGTTAGCCACTGAAGGATTCAATCTCTTTGGAGCCCCCTTGAAGATCCACCCTTCCACACTCATCCAAGTTAATTCCTATGCAAAGATCCATTCAAGATTTGTGTTGAAAATCAAATGCCATTGATTTGAGACATCCTACATTCATTGGAGCATCCCTACTTGTGGATTTGAGGATTCAAATCCTCTACAAGGACTTCAACATAAGCAAGGTGAATTGTTTCATTTACTTTGTTTATGCACAATACAATTTCAATTCAATTTCAAGGTTAATTCCAAAATTGGCATTTGACCAAGGCAAACCCACCCATACAAATAACAAAAATCCTCTTTTTCTTGTAGGTACAGATGTGGAACTGCAGATCTGAGCCTTGATTTGGATACCCTTTTCGGTGAACTTTTGAGATCTATGAACAAAGTCAAAGTCTACATTCAAAATATTAATGTAGCCTTTGACCTTTTATCATGGTCAAAGACTAGCTATTGTCAGAAAGATAAAAGTTTTCTGGGTTTTCTTCGTCTTGGCATTTCTAGTCCAAAATAGTTGCAGAATTTCATGAAAAAGTTCACACACATCAGAAATCAACATTTTTGAGATCTGCCCTATTTTGAGGTTATTACTTACCTTTCAATTATTTTATATTTGAAGCACATCTCCTTTATAGGGAAATATAAGGTTTTCTTCCTCTTTCATATTCTCCATAGATCGATTCGATTGTGCATTAATTTTTTGGTTGATCAATTTAGATCTCTCCTTTGGGAATTTGGATTTAAAAGTAGATCTCATATTTCTCCCACTTATTTTTACGTGCTCCCTATTCAAACACATTCATTTTGGTTAACCCAACATACTTAGTCTCCTTTCTTTTTGTTGAATTGGATGCCCTATTATGTTTTTTGGTATTAGATTTCTCTTTTATGTTAAATCTTGCATACTGATTAGATTTCAAAAATATAAAAATATTCATGCTTTATGTATTCTTAGTTTAGTTCATTTGCATTGCATTGGTTTATGAGCTTTACTACTACTAGTCCTACTTATAACATTCTGGTTAGAAAAAGTCATAGACTCATGGGTGCCTTTGATCTTGAATCTTCCTCTCCTTTCCTTAGGATCTCGGATGATAATTTGATTCTTCATGATTCCAATCCTATTATGGAGAAAAACTCTTCTCACTCATCTTATGATGAGGATGATGCTTTAAGAGTTCCTCCTGAACAAGTCCAAAAACTTTCAACTAAACGTGATAAAATGGGTAATTGGTGTTAGGCCAATTTTCTATCATAGTAAAATCTTGTGAAATTGGCCTATTCCTTGCAATGCATTTGTCAAGTGTCCTGCCCTGTGCTCTTTTGTGTGTCACCTTGCTTCTACCCAAGTCGCGTCTCTTAATGTGCAAAACCCAGAAAGATATTCAAATTATAAGGCCTGCTGGAAATATTTCAAAATCTACCTAAGTGTCAAAAACCCATAGTGTTTTCGAAATTCCATGATGTTTTCAATCTTTTATTGATAACCTGCATTGTTTTCGACCCCCCGTGCTCCCTTCTTTTGTGCACTTATCCTTTGGCGTCGAAAACTCTCTGTGTTTTTAGTCTTTCTCTGTGTCAAAAATGTTGTGTGTTTTTGACCTTGTTCTTAACTGCGCAGGTGTGATGGGTGGTGGAGCCCAGTCCTTCAAAGTTTCTTGTCATTGATTCTCTAGGTCTTTGAGTGTTAGTCACATGATCTCTAAGTGTTTGGCGGTTATCGGCTAACCTTCAGCAACCTAGCAGGTGGTCTATTTCTCTTTAGTCGTGTGATCTCCAAATATCTAGCGGTTATCTGCTAACATCTCACGATCACGTGGATGGCTTGTCGCGTAGTCGCTGAATGCATGGAAGTCTTCTTTGCTTTAGTGCACAAGCGCGATGTGTGGTGGGCCCGATGTCAGAGGGGAGGTGAAGGTGTGTGTTCCTATTGGTTGTCACATGATCTCATGTCAGATTTTTTTGACATGCGACAATGTGACCGGCTCCTTCTTAGCGCATGGGGCCCGATGGTGGTGCTGGTTGTAGTTTGGTGACATGTGGTGGCTTTGGGTTGGTTGTCGCATGATCGCATAACCCATTTTTGGGTTATGCGATCATGCGACCATTTGACACGTGTCCATGGTGGTGTGATGACATTACGGCAGCGGGCCCAGGAGATGCAGAGGAGGCAGACATGTGGCAGTGTTCTATTGGCTGGTGGGTGATTATTGCGGTGGTCTCATGGCCTTGTCACATGATTTCAAGAGCCATTTCCATGGCTTGTGATCATGTGACATACCAGTTGTGGTACCCTTTGCGGTGATGATTGCATCGGTAGTGTTTGCGGGCTGTGGCATGTTTGCATAGCCCAGAAATGGGTTATGCGATCATGCGATAGGGTGCCATGTGTCCCTAGGGCTGTATTTTCTTGGTGGTCCCATTGGCAAGCAGGGCGTGGCATTTTCTGATTCATCCAGGCTAGTGGGGTGGTGGAATTGAAATGCGGGCCCAGGTCAGGTTTTCTTTTGGTAGTGTGGATAAATATTTGGCAGCCCGACAGGGTCTTTCTTCTTGTCACCAATTCACATGACAATTTGGTGGTTCCCCAATTCATTTGGTGATTTGGCGAACAACAGTCGCGAGGTCACTAGATTCTTTAGTGGAGGCAGGATGTTTTTCATGAACTAGCAAAATGCTTTTGTCACCAGTTCACTAAATGAAACTTGAGGTGCCTAGATGGGTTAGAATTGCAAAGCCTAGGAAGATAGGAGGATTTACGGTGGGGACTTAATTTTGATCTCAGTTTGATAACCAGTGCGTTGTTAATTTCTCAGCGGTTATATAGTTGTGGCAGGATAATAGTTTGCCAGTTGTCGCATGTTCGCATAGCTCATCTCTGGGCTATGTGATCATGTGACTAACTACCAGGTGTCACAGTTGCGGGGTTCTAAATTGGCCCCACGGTGCCAGTCTTGTTTCATGCTCAAGTTTGATTGGTCACTGTGGGTGATGTGGTGAAAGACTTTGCAAGGGGGTTTTCAACCAATCCTTGGCTATGGTTTGGAGACCATGATCGCATGATCGCAAGGGCCATTTCCACAGCTTGCAATCATGCGACCAAATGTATTTTGAGCCAGTTTTCTATGGCAGATAGGGTTATTGACTATGTAGTCATGTGGCTGAGGGTGAATGGTTAAGAAACTTAATGCCTGCCAAATGCAAGTGACCGTTGGGATTTGAATTCAAACTTGCAGACAATTTGTGCGATAGAGGGTACTAGAATTTATGGTTTTGGTGATGGTTTTCATCTGGTTTGGTGGTGCTAGTGGTTATAGAATGATCGAGTGAGTTGGGTAAATGCTTGCAGAGGAGTTGTGTGCCATGCAGAAGTGGGCTTTCTTGCTCGAGACATGTTGTAGAGGGACAGTTTAGATTGATTGATGGTCCTCGATACTTTCTCAGAGATTTCTCATGAATGTCGATCATTTTTGGATCTATTCTTGCCAGGTTGCTTGTGTTTTCCTGCCCTTGTAGTCAATTCTGATGTAATTTTGATTGGTGTGGTGGGTAAGACCCTAGCCCTAGCTATCCCTAAGCTTGTTGCAACTCGTTTTGGGTTCCCACGGTAGCTAGTGGTATAAGTCTAGTTTTTTTGTTTTTTTCTGGGTTCCTTTCTACCACAGTTGTGGGGACTAGTTCCATGAATGTTCTTCTTGCAGTGTTTTCCTTCTTCTCTACATATAGGGTGTTCCCTTTGTCCTCTCTAGCTATGAGAATATAATGAAATTGTAACATTATCTTATGCATAAGATTCCAATGTATTTGTTCTATTCTCAGATTGTCTCCATTTGGGTTTTTGACTTATTAATTGTATCATCAAGGGTGTTATAGTTTTTCTACTTGCATTTCCAGTGAGTGTCTGTAGTAGAGTTGTTTTTCATAGAAGCAATTGAGTCTAGGACTGGTATTCAGATATGTATGAGCTAAGGTATCAAAGATGCATCATGCTTGTCTTCTAGTGGATGCTGGTTAATGTATTGCCTGTTCCTAGGTCTTTCTTTGGATAGGTGATAGCATATCTAGGTGCACAGGTGGTTTGGTAATGTATGATCTGGTCAGGGTGAGTGTGTTGTCTTCTTGTTTCATAGCCCTGTTGCAATGAGGTATTTGACTCTGCTGCCCATTGGATAAGGCACTGGTCTATGAGAGACTTGGTGTACTTCAGGAGTCCATTCAATCCAACATTAATCATTCATGAAATCCTTTCCCTTCATGTTGGTAGTATTAGTAGTAGGAGGTTTCTTTCTAATTCTCAGACTCATTGCATGCAGATCAGGTTATTGCATGAGGTCATGGTTCATTGGGGTACAGGATACCTATAAGGGTCTGAGAACTATTCCATAGTAATGCATCTACAGGCCTTTTGTTCATCAACTCAAGAAAAGTCATGAGTGTGCAGATGAGGCAATACCCACCTGAGTGAATGTGGAGCTCAAAGAAGAAGGAGGATTTATCTCTATCCTCATCAATTGGTTTGTTTTTCTTGTCAAGCTTGAGTGCCTAACCAGTGTTTTAAGCCCAACTATTTGATTCAAGTTTGGTCCTGCAAGGAAAAGAGCCAACAATTAGCTTATTCAAGAGAACCATAATCAAGATTCTATTCAAGCTATAGAGGCTCTTAAGAATGTTCTTCATGATAGTGATCAAGGTTTTGACCTCTTGCATGGTATTACTCACCTCGTGCATTCAAATGTTAAACCTTTAGCTCAAGAAGCTCAAGATTTAGGGTTGGTTCTTCCTATCACTAGTGTATAACCCTCTTCTAAGTCTTTACCTAGTATTCCTACCTATACTCCTTCTTTGGTGACTGTGATGGTTCCTTCTATTCCTATGAGTGTTCCTCCTATGTCCCTCCCTACATCACAACCTTCATATCATAATGTTCCTTTTACTTATTCTAATCCGCTTCCAACTACAGTTCCTAGTGTTCCTCTAGTTGTGTCTTCTATTCTTGCAACTTCTTACACTTTACCTAGTGTTTCTAATGTTGCTACTCCTCCTGTTTCATATAATGATTCAACAATCATTAGTTTGGCTCAAACTATGTCATCCTTACAACAACAACTTGCTTCCCTAACACAAAACAATTTTAGTGTTCCTACATGTGACATAGGAATTCCTTTGTCCTGAGACATCATTCGTACTCCTATTCTTCAACAAGTTGATATGCCTCGTCTTGAGAATTACAATGTAAAAGGAGATCTCATTCATCATGTTAAAACATTCCAAATCCTTTATAGTGATTATGCTCATGACCATAGGATTTTAGCCAAACTCTTTGCTAGAACCTTCCGTGACAAGGCCCTACAATGGTATTGTTCCTTGCCTCCTTATTTTATTGATTCCTTTCCACAACTGGCCAATGCCTCTATTCAACAATTTCAAAACAACATTGGCTCGGAAGTGTCTTTGACTGATTTGATGCATTTTAAACAAAGTGCTAAAGAAAAATTGACTGAGTTTATTGGTAGATTTAAACATTTGTATGCTCATATTTCCTATCCTATTCCTGATATTGATATTCAACATATGTTTATTTCAAATTTGCAAAAGGATATTAGAGATAAGATTTTGCTTACTGAATTTACCTCTTTTCAACAACTTTGTGCAGTGCTTCATCATTATCAATTACAAGTGAGTCAATTTGAGAGAAACACTCTAATGACTCTTGTTAAAGTTGATAAAAGTGATGCTTCTCCTAATCCAAAAAAAATTCAAAAATTCAACAACTATGTCAAGATAAACAAACAACCGAATGCAGTTGCTGATGAAGTTGTTGTTGCATCTCACAATGCCACTTCTGCATCCACTAATTTTCAATTAAATCATATGTTTAATCCTCTCTCTAAATATTTACATTTTGTTATGAATAGGTTTCAAACTACTAATATGATTACTTTACCTACTATAAGACCTCTTCTACCTGCTGCGATTGCATCTAAATCTTTTGATCCAAAAGCTTTTTGTGAATATCATCATCAGAATGGTCATGATACTGAGAAGTGTTATTCTTTAAAACATAATGTTCAAGACTTAATTGATTCTAATGCTTTATCTATTGATAATCTTGATGGTAGTGGAAAAAAATGTATCTCTACTCCTAATCAAAACCTTCAAATCTATACCACTAGTACATTTGACTTGGTTTTTCTACCAAAATTTTTTGACCATGAAATAAAGAAATTTGGTTGATCCGATTATAGAAAGAAAACTTTCATTTTTTTATAATCCATGTCCGTGTTTGTCAAAACTTTGACCAATAATATGTAGGTCAAAATTTTGATGACCATGGGCATAAGTTAAAGAAAAAAATATTTCATTTCATTATTATCACAGTGAACTTTTTCAAGGTTGCAGCACGCAAAACCTCATCAGCACTATGTAGCAGGATTCGATCAAGTAGAACCTTCGAAGAAAATTTCATTAACAAGGAACCAGATTCTAAGTATGTTTTTTTTTTTTGGTTATCACTTCATGTATTAACTGTGGAAAATAGATAACTTTTATTCATAATACTATAGACCCCATTTTTTATGCATTCATGACATTAAAATTCTGTGAACAAGTTTAATTTGCATTGTCGAACATGCAATAAACCTACAGTGTTGTTTGTTGTAGAAACTCATCTTATACATCTGTGGGTTTAGTTCAATATTTACCCACTGTGTCAGGGCTTTTCTATATGTTAAGTATATTACTTAGACACAGTCTGCCCAATACAAATAGATGCATTAACATCTCTCTGCAAGTTAATGAATTCACATTTTAAAGTTTTATAGCATTTAGTGTTTGTTCAACTTCTACGCAGGATTCCAAATCATTGATAGTCTGTGTTGGGATTTTGGCTCTGTTATGGAGTTTGATCCTTAACTTGCATCTCCTCCATGGGAATTCCATGTTGTTGGATGGAGAGAAAGTTAAGGCAATGTGTCAAAAAAACCTAAATGCTTAGAACTCGAGGAACTATGTTAGTGCTTCAAGCCGAGGCCCTAGTCAGGTGCATGCCAGATGTTAACTTGTGAAGTAAAATTTTCAAAGCAAGTAGAAGCTTTGAAGAAAATTTCATTAACAAAGAACCAGATTCTGAGTTTTTTTTTGTTTTGTTTTGGTTATCATTTCATGTATTAACTATGGAAAATAGATAACTTGTATTCATACTACTATAAACCCCATTTTTAATGCATTCATGACATTAAAATTCTATGAACAAGTTTAATTTGCACTGTCGAACTTGCAATAAAACTACAATGTTGTTTGTTGTAAAAACACATCTTATACATCTACGGGTTTAGTTTAATATGTACCCACTATGTTAGGGCTTTTCTATCTATTAAGTATATTACTTAGACACAATCTGCCTGATACAAATAGATGCATTAGAACCTCTCTGCAAGTTCATGCATTCACATTTTAAAGTTTTATACCATTTAGTGTTTGTTCAACTTCTATGTGCGATTCCAATTCATTGATAGTCTGTGTTGGGATTTTGGCTCTGTTATGGAGTTTGATCCTTAACTTGCATCTTGTCCATGGGAATTCCATGCCATTAGATGGAGAGAAAGTTAAGGCAATGTGTCAAAAAAACCTCAATGCTCAAAACTCAGGGAACTGTGTTAGTGCTTCAAGGCCGATGCACTAGTTAGGTGCATGCCATATGTTAACTTGTAAAGTAAAGAAATGTTATGGGAGAGTAATAACCAAGAATTTGATACTGATTCCTCAATCTGAATTTGAGCAAAGAAACAATAAAAGACACGGTTGCAGTAGTAGCCCAAAAGTATGTTGGGTTTAAAGATTAATTGACCGAGATCTCTGTCGACAGTTGGAAAAAAAAAAAACACTAGTCCCTAATACCCATCTTCAAAATGTTCCACGTCAACCTAACCTAATCTTATCAACTGGGTTAGAGAGTCCTTGAAGAATAGTTGGAGGTGCTGGATGAGGATTGGCTGTTATTATTTTGTAATTTCCAATTAAAGCAAGGGAACCTGATAGGCCTATGTTAAATATTGTGACTGATCCATAGATCGACAAAAGAGAGTACTATTGAAAACCAACAGAGGATTAGTAGAAGTTTTATAGAATTTAGTGTTTTTTCAACTTCTACGCAAGATTCCAAATCATTGACAGTCTGTGTTGGGATTTTCGCTCTGTTATGGAGTTTGATCCTTAACTTGCATCTCCTCCATGGGAATTCCATGTTGGATGGAGAGCAAGTTAAGGCAACGTGTCAAAAAAACCTAAATGCTCAGAACTCGAGGAACTATGTTAGTGCTTCAAGCCGAGGCCCTAGTTAGGTGCATGCCAGATGTTAACTTGTGAAGTAAAATTTTTGAAGCAAGTAGAACCTTCGAAGAAAATTTCATTAACAAAGAACCAAATTCTGAGTTTTTTTTTTTGTTTTGGTTATCATTTCATGTATTAACTATGGCAAATAGATAACTTGTATTCATACTACTATAAACCCCATTTTTAATGCATTCACGACATTAAAATTCTATGAACAAGTTTAATTTGCACTGTCGAACTTGCAATAAAACTACAATGTTGTTTGTTGTAAAAACACATCTTATACATCTACGGGTTTAGTTTAATATGTACCCACTCTGTTAGGGCTTTTCTATCTATTAAGTATATTACTTAGACACAGTTTGCCTGATACAAATAGATGCATTAGATCCTCTCTGCAAGTTCATGCATTCACATTTTAAAGTTTTATACCATTTAGTGTTTGTTCAACTTCTATGTGCGATTCCAATTCATTGACAATCCGTGTTGGGATTTTGGCTCTGTTATGGAGTTTGATCCTTAACTTGCATCTTGTCCATGGGAATTCCATGCCATTAGATGGAGAGAAAGTTAAGGCAATGTGTCAAAAAAACCTCAATGCTCAAAAACTCAGGGAACTGTGTTAGTGCTTCAAGGCCGATGCCCTAGTTAGGTGCATGCCATATGTTAACTTGTAAAGTAAAGAAATGTTATGGGAGAGTAATAACCAGGAATTTGATACTGATTCCTCAATCTAAATTTGAGAAAAGAAACAATAAAAGACACGGTTGCAAAAGTAGCCCGAAAGTATGTTGGGTTTAAAGATTAATTGACTGAGATCTCTGTCGACAGTTGGAAAAAAAAAAACACTAGTCCCTAATACCCATCTTCAAAATGTTCCAAGTCAACCTAACCTAATCTGATCAACTGGGTTAGAGAGTCCTTGAAGAATAGTTGGAGGTGCTGGATGAGGATTGACTGTTATTATTTTGTAATTTCTAATTAAAGCAAGGGAACCTGATAGGCCTATGTTAAATATTGTGACTAATCCATAGATCGACAAAAGAGAGTACTATTGAAAACCAATAGAGGATTAGTAGAAGTCTGAGTATCATATGTGAGGAGTTGGAATAGGATTGCAAGTTTGATAGATTATAATAAAAGGAATATCAGAAAATGTGTAGTCTTGCTAAAAGTAGACACCAATGATTGAGGTAACAAAGCTATTTAGAGGACTGATTATAAATTTTAGTTGATAGATTGAAGAGTCACCACTGTGTCTGGAAGTATTCAAAGTTTAGAGAGTTTGACAAGTTAATTGGAACCATTATTCATAGTTGAACCAACATTGTTATTTTTAGACATTCTATTGTGATAGTTGGTTGGGTCTATCCAAGGAGTATAAATTACCTAAAAATGTCTAGTTCCAAAGCTCCAACTTGACCATAGGTAGGGAGTATGCTAGAAAAGGTTGAGGAGTTTGGCTTTACATCCACAAGTTGCATTTGCTTAAAAGTTTCTAATGCCTTTTCAACAAACCCATTTTGAAAATATCCCCCAATCATGGTAGTCCATCAAATGACATCTCTTTGAGCTTTGAAATATTTGTATATTGTGCAATGATAGGACACCAATATTGCTAAGTCTTGAATTATTGGACTGATTCTAAGTGACCTGTCTTGTATTTTACATTACTCCCCTCCTAATGAATTGGGTTTATTTATTGTCTTCAGTAATAGAATTATTTTTTGTATATATACACAAATGTGTGTGTATATATATGTCTATATACATACACATGTGTGTATATGTATATACACACATGTATGTGTGTGTGTGTATATATATATATTTGTGTGTGTGTATACACACATGTATATGTGTATATATACACATGTGTGTATATATACATACATGTGTATATGTAAATGCACTTGTTTGTATATATACACATGTGTGTGTATATAAATGCACGTGTGTGTATATGTGTGTATGTGTGTGTATACACACACATGTGTGTGTATGTGTGTATATATACACATGTGTATATATGTGTGCATATACACACATGTATACACATATACACATGTGTGTATGTGTATATATACACATGTGTGTATATATGTATACACACATGTATGTCTGTATATATATAGATGTATATACATGAATTAAAAGAAATTAAATTTTAGAATTAAAATTCCTTATGCATCTTCTTAGTCATCTTCCAGGTGAACCAAACAGGTTATCTCATATTCCAGAAATCATTTTTAGAATTTATATCTTCCAGAATTGCAACATCTTCCAGAATTGACTATATTTGACATTTGGTATTCCATGCACCAAACGGGCCCTTATTGTATAGAGAAAATGGAATCCAAAACAAGGCTCTTAAGACCTTTCCAGAATCATAAATTGCACACAAACTAGTTTTTATCTTTTATTTCTTGTTCTCATCCATACATACCAGGACTCCTACCCATACATTCCTTGTTTGGTGTATATATAATCCTACTAAAACTGCCACAACCATATTTGGTTGGTCGTGATTTTAGGCAATGGAGCTTGTAGACACTGAAATAATTATTCTTTCATCTATCAATATATTATTATTTGATCCATTAATAATATTCATCAACATCTATCATTATTATATTATTTATCTTCTATTATCATTCATAATTATTTATCTTCCATGATCAATCTTCTTTCTTTATCCAGGTCGATTTGGCCAAGAATATCTTGAAAGAGTGGTTCTATTGTAATGATGTTTCTATTTGCAACAAAATCATTAGAAACATGAAAAGAAAACATGTTAGCAATTCCATCATTTGTCTGTTGTTTGGGACAATCACCATAGAATTATTTGGACTATCTCTCCTCTTGCCTTGTAAGGTTAAAATGACCTCTTTTTCTTCCCTCCTTGAATCGACCCTTACTATCTCGCACTTGTGAAATGGTAGGACACCAATGTTGATGATTACGCCTATCTTGAAAAAAGACTGTCAAATCATTATTCTTTCAAATCACTTACCTATCGACGTATTCGTTGTGAGGGAGAGAAGCCAAACACATAAAGAACATGCACACAAACACGGCAACTGGAAAACTTAAATGGAATAAACCAAGAAGTATCCAATGATGAATGCTCAATTGTTGTAATGGAAAAGTAATATTAGAACCATCCATTTCTAAAACTTGATTTTTCTATATAGTCCTAATGATTTTTCTTATTTCTTGTCTGTGCTTGGTGACAGGATTTTGAACATTGTTAACATACTTAAATGGAATACACAATACCAAATGATGAATGCTCAATTGTTGTAATGGCAAAGCATCAAAATCATCCATTTCTAAAATTTGATTTTGTATAGTCTTAATTATTTTTCTATAGTCCTAATGATTTTGAAAATTGTTGACAAAGAGTGTTTCTTTTTCTGATTATAGTATAAATTATTTTTCTATAGTCGTAATGATTTTTCTTATTTCTTGTCTTTTGTCCCTTTTTGATTTCCTATGTTTGTGCTTCATGACAAGATTTTTTCACCTTCTTTTGATGGTATATTTCATTCACTCTATGCAGAATACTATTTTGTTCACTATTTTATTTCAGCTTCATATTTCTTTCATTTTTCATATACACAGAGACAACACATGCTGATAAAAAAATGAACTATTTGATTTAGGTTTAGTTTTCATTATTGTAAATGGTTAATATTTCTGATGCTACTCCTTGGTGTATTTCATATAAAAATAATTAGATAAAAATAATAAATGTAGTAACGATGGTGCGGTGCATTATTGATATAGGCTCGATGACTCTTGTCAATGAGCCAAACTATTAATGCGGTGATGGGCAGTGTGTGTTGAAGACTTCACAGATGCCGAACAACCTTGGATGACAATTTTGGTGCTGCCCAAATAGAAAAAGGTTGCTAATGTGTATATATTTAAAGTTTCTAATGTAAATACTATTCATTATAATATAAGAACTAATGTAGACTAGGTATCACAGGGAAATAATGGCTATGGATACTTTAGTTGGGTCAATGACAACTCATCTACATCTATCCACCCATCTCCACTTATCCATGATGAAGGATTTGAGTGCAAAACATGTCAGGCTAGGGAAAATTCTGAAATTATATTTTTACGATGCCTTCTTTGTATTGTAATCGCATATCTTTGTTGCGACCATATGCAGAGATGAACTCGGGAATTAGTTAGTTTAGTATTTTCATATTGTAACTAATATTTTAATATTGATATTACATAACTTCTTTTTGCCTCAAGTGCGCATATATATGGTTTACATCTTTTTTTAGAATAATTGTTCATATTTTTTATGGCTCGGGTGAGCCCCAATTTGCTATCAATCACATGATTTATTATATAGTGTTTTCTTGGTTATTCCATTTGTTCCTTGACCTTGACTATGGATTGACTATCATTTTCAAGCTTGAGCAAGGCTTCGTACCAAGTAGCATCCGCAGATTTGTATGCAACACTGATTTACGTTGGAGGTAAACTACATGTGTCATGTAAACAACATGGTTGAATGCAATCTCTTTTGCATGTTTTCAAGAGTTTTCCCACCAATACAAGTGTAAATAACACATTGAATGTAATCTACAGATGCTATGTGGTATTAAGTCTCATTGAAGTTTGAGCGCAGCGTGGTATGAAGTCTCCCTTTATTCCAATGAGGGATTGGAATGACTTCATTTTGGATGCAAAGGAGAATGGTGATACTCAAAGAGGAATTACACCAGCAAATGAGAGAAGGTATAAACATGATAGCTAAGAAACATAAATACAGATTTCACAACAGTTGAGAAACATAATTGTAGGCATGACGGTCACAATTTTTTGGAGACAACGTAATTGAGTTGTATACCTCTGATTCCAAGTTGACACTATGAGATACAAAGACCATAGATAAGGAATAAATTTAGACAGAGGAGGAGGTCCATAATGACAAAAATAATATAGGACAAACCTCAAGTTAAATGAGGCAATTGCAAACATTTTAATAGATTTTTATTATTAAATAATGAATTTTTCATATATTAGTGTTCTAATCCCCCTCATTACATGATTTATTATTGTAAGACCCCTCTAAATTACGCATCTAGAAAATGAAACTACAACCTATTGGGATTGAGACAAACCTAATAGAACAACAATAGCTAGGAATGATCACTTTCCAACATTTGTTGAATACATCTTTTGAATACACCTGTAGCTCATGAATACAAGGTGTAGCTCATGAATACAAGGTCATCCAATAGATGTATTCAATAGATGTTGGAAAGTGATCCTTCCTAGCTGTAGTTGTTCTATAAGGTTTGTCTCAACCCCAATAGGTTTTAGTTTCATTTTCTAGATGCTTAAGTTAGAGGGGGCTTATAATAATAAATCATGTAATGAGGGGGCTTAGAACACTAGTATATGCAAATTTCATTATTTAATAATAAAAATATATTAAAATGTTTGCAGTTGCCTCATTTAACTTGAGGTTTGTCCTATATTATTTGTGTCATTATGGCCCTCCTCCGCTCTCTAAATTTATTCCTTATCTATGGTATTTGAATCCCTCAGTATCAATTTAGAATCAGAGGTGCAGAAGTTGCACTCCATCGCTTGGGTATATAACTCAATTACATTGTCTCCATAAAGATGTGACGATGATGCCTACAATTATGTTTCTCAGTTGTTGTGTCTCAGGACCCCTTATGACCCTTTATGATCATTTATGACCTCTAAGAATACATCTTAGAGGTTTTAAAATGTTGTAAAGGGTCATAAGAGGCTCCTAGGAGGGGCCAGATGAGCTTCCACCTTCACATGGTTGGCCCTGTTAAGTAGAGAATGTTAATTAAAATATTCTTGAAACATAATTGTAGGCATCATGGTCACATTTTTTTGGAGACAACATAATTGAGCTGTATACCCAAATGGAGTGCAACTTTTGCACCTCTGATTCCAAGTTGACACTACGGGATGGAGAACAACTTGGAACTAGAGGTGCACAAGTTGCTCTCCATCATTTGGGTATACTACTCAGTTGCATTGTCTCCAAAAAAATGTGACCATGATGCCTACAATTATGTTTCTTAGATAATATTAAACTATTCTCGAAACAAAGAGAAGCTCAATAATTTAAGGTCTCAGTACAAGCACTAGAATTGAGTTTTTTGGCATGGGCTAGGAAATTTTTGTATATCAACATGTGATAGAGTTTGGGCAAAAAACTCTATCACATTTTGATATACAAAAATTTCCCAGCCATGCTGAAAAACTCAATTCTAGTGCTTGTACTACATGACTGGTGCCAAAATAGGGCTCTCCCAATCACTAACTGTGACCTGCTGGCAACAACCAATAGAACGAGTGTGGAAACCTAAAGATAAATATCAAATAGGGGGAAAGCAGCTACAACAATAGAGGCAATAGCTATAGATATAGATGAGGACATCCCAAATCCCTAATATAATAAATACGATGAAGAAAAAGAGTAATGCAAAAATTATTACTATTTTGGAAGATGAAAATCCAATCGAGGAAATGCTGAAGAGGATTTATGGGATTTCTTATATTAGGGATTTTTGGGATATCCTCATCTGTATCTACAGCTATCAACTCTGTTGTTGTAGGTGCTTTCCCCCTATCCTGAACATTAAATTGTGACAAAAATATCAATAAAACTATCATAATAACTCCATGAACGTTGTTATAAGTAATTATCTATGAATATATTTATATGTAGTAAAATAAATGATTAACATTTCTCAGTATTTTTCTTGTATTTATATGTATATATTATCGATAAATACACTAATTATTTACATTGGAATGCAGCCTACCAATATTGATACTGTACCGGCCAAGCACGATGGAGGCATTGATTCTAATGTGAATTTTAGTACTCAAGGTATACATTTTCTATTCAAATTTTGATTAATGAATATTTAATACAAGAAAACATATTTAATTTGACTAATCCTCATAAAAAAATAGGGTAAAATTTACTAGTGTATGAATCCTTTACCTACTCATGATACTAATACCATTGCCCCACCATCTTCTATGGAAATTGTGTATGATTCAAAGATGGATGATCTCAATCATGTTTTTAATCAAGTGGAGCATGTTGGTCAATTGGTATCTCTAGCTCAACCTCAACCTTAGATTCAACCTCAAGTTTAATCTCAACCTCAACCAAAACCTAAGACTAAATTGAAAACTCAACCTAAACCTCAACAACAACCTAAGAATAAAAGACCTCGGGAACATTTTATTACCTTTGATGATTCTGATACTATTAAGGCTCTTGATGGTCCCCTTTACATTTATGCTAGGATTTCTTAGAAACATACTTGTGGTTGTCTTTTTTATTGTACATCCTTTGTCAATGTTATTACTAAAGAAAATATTTTTATGAAAAGCTTACAACGTGATTCTTGTGATACATTGGATGTCTTGATTCAGACTTGTAATGGTTTTCTTTATCCATCATTTGGCTCTATTACCTTAACAGTTGAACTTTGTGGGAAAATTGTCAACACTACCTTTGTTGTGGTTCCTACTTCTGATCAATTTCAAGTTAAGCTAGGTTTTCCATGGTTGAATTGCATGCATGTTGCTGCTTCACCTATCCATAAGTGTCTTAAATTTATTCATGATGAAGAAGTGAAAATGGTTAATCATATTTTATATCAACCTTCTGGGCCTAGAGATTGTGCTGCTCTTGATTTCTTTTGGCCTTCATTACCTAATTCATGCCCTCCTCAACCTGATAATCTTTTCCATTCATATCAAGCTTATAAACATCATAAGATTCTTGAATTAAGCATACCTCCTATGGATCTTAATCATGGTATTTTTCCTACACCTTCCATACCACCTTTAACTATGGCTTCTAGTTCTGTTAATCAAGTTCCTCCTATTGTTGATAATCCTATTTATCTTCCTAAGGAGCCTGTCAAGGATCTTGTAACTATTCCTTCTAGTTCTCAACCTATTTCAAGTGAATCAAAATGCAATCGATCTGCTAATGAAAGTTGTAAGAAGCTTTGTGCTCATGCTAAAGCTCATAATTCTATTCTTCAAAGATCTTTACCTTCCTCAGATAAATCTATGCATGATGTGTTAGAAGAAGTTGTTATTAATAAAGATGTTAAGATGCATGATTATGATGATTCTATTCATATATTAGATCCTATTTTGATTAATTTGGATGAAGAAGATACTCTTGATGATATTGATGATGTTAATGATGAATATGATACTATTGACATTGACATTGATTTACCTAATATACTTTGATCACAATTACCTCTTACACCTAGTGTTGAACATTGTGATTCTCAAGAGGATCCTTTTTTGGAACTGGCTATCATTCCTACTATGTTGGATATAGTCCCTCTTGCAAGTTACCCACCTTCCCTAAATGATATACAACAAAATGGGGAGAGTAGGAAACATGCAAGTGATTAGCTTGTCCTTTGTGGTACCTTCATTGTGTGTTTTCCTTTTGTACAGTACTTCTCCCATGATGTGTTTGCTAAATTTTGTTAGACTCTTTTATACGATCCTTGTTACTCTGTTGGTGCAAGATAATAAAGGAATTAAAATTGTTGTTCCATAGCTCTATATGTATCTCAATTCTTATATGCGTTGTTTCATGTTATGTTGTAAATGTGGTATTGTTTTTAAATGTTTCCTTGTGTAATCTTCTTGGATTCGAGATGTGTTAGAACTAATTCTTTTTGGTCTCCATGTCATGGTCCGAAAATATACTCCTTTGTATATCTTATGTGATCTTTCTTCTTTTGTGATTGTAGTTCTACTTTCTTTGGGGAATGATGTCAATTCATTTGCAATAATATCATATAGATATATATATATATATATATATATATATATATATATATATATATATATATATATATATATATATATATATATATATATATATATATATATATATATTATCTTATGATCATAAAAACCCCATGGTATGTAGATCCCTTCTATGTTCTATGTGTAGACACCGAAAAATCCTTCAGAAAATAAATTATTTTTGTTTTCTGAAAATTCTTGATGACATCATCATTTATTAATTAATTAATTATTTAATTAATTAATTTATTTTTATGGCATTAAATCCCTCTCTCTTAATTAAGAATCTTTAATTAAGGAATCTAGCCTAAAAATGTCATTTGGACATTATCCCTAATTTATTAATTATTTAATTAATAAATTGACCAAAAACCTCAAAAATAAATTAATTTATTTTTAATTTATTTTTTATCCCAAACTTGGCCAATTTCCTTAAGACCACTAACCTCTTCCAAAATCTTCTAATCCCTTCTTAATTTCGATTAAAAGGCTAATCCCATCTTTCCTAACCCTAATCCCAAGGTTAAATATTTAATTAAGGTTAAATATTTAATTTTCATATTTATTGAAAATATTTTAATAAATATTCCTAAGACTTAAGCTTTTGGAATGAATAACCTTTTATTCCATGAAACTAAGGAGAAATCTAGACTCTTCTAGAATCTTCTCAAATCCACCCTCTTCACCCATCCTAATCCTTTTCTTTGTCCTAATCTAATCCTAATCCTAACCTTAAACCTTTGTGCAAATCCTAACCAAGCTTAAGACTTTCCTAAACCAAAGCAAAATCTTTCCTTCCAAATATCTCAACCACAAAGCATTTATTTCTTCCCCAAAGTCTTCAAAGCCTCTTAAAGCCCATTCATTGCTCTTACAAGCATTTATTTGAAGAGTTATGAGCTTGGAGCCCCCTTTGTTGACTCCTTTTTGCCCTTCCCTTCATCCACTCACCTTGTGACATGTGTCACCTCCTGATTGGCTGAGAACTAGCACAATCCATGTGCTTCCCTTTGAGTGAATCTTGGCCTCTCTTAAGGATTTCAATCCTGGCCATTCATTCCTCCTACCCCAAGCCTTAGAAATCCTATAAATGCCCTCACTTCCTAAGGCAAATCATCTCTCAACTCTCAAACTCAATAGCAAAGTTATAATATCATTTTCATTCTAGCATAAGCATAAAGCTCATCATTTTAGATCATTTTTCAAGCTTAAATCACATCTAAATTAGCTTAATGGGATTAAAATAGATTCATTTCTTGTTTTAATCTTAGTTCTTTCATTTAGCTTTGCATATTTGTGTGTTCTTGAGGCCTTTTGAGGCAAAATAGGTTCCTCATACCTATTTTGTGTCATTTTGGGTCTTCTTGATTCTCAAATCATTTATCTTGCATGCTCCAAGTGCTTGAGTTTGCACACCCACATCCCTCTATATCTAAGCATATCAAACGGTGCATGGGCACATCCGTTTTAAGCTTAAACTGAGGTGGCTTTGATTTTAGTTTGCTTACCTTTGAATTTGATTTGATTATATGCTATGACGTTTGTTTGTCTTTGGCCTTCAAAACAGGTTTAGGTGCACTCACAAATCCTAGTCTACATTCTGGCAAGCCCGGTGGGACTCAAACCACAATCATTTTGATGAAATTACACTTTATATGCTTTTTTTTTTGCAGGAAATAAAGAAATGTCGCCTTCATGAAAAGAAATGATGCCTACAGCAATTAAATGTCACCTTCAAACAAAGAAATGTCGCCTTCAACAAAAGAAATGTCGCCTACAAACAATCCAGTCACGCCTTCATGAAATTAAATCACGCCTTTGAGGAAAGAAATGACGCCTTTGAACTCTATTTTCACGCCTGCATAACTGAGATTTTCCTGTGATTGACAATTTCTGTTCCGTCTTAGAATTCTTCTTCTGTCGCCTGCATGTAAGGAAATCACGCCTGTAACAAAAGAAATCACGCCTCTGGTAGTTTTATCTGTCACCTTTTGAGGTACAGAATGTCGCATGTAGGAATTAAATGTCGCCTCTGCACTTTCCAGCGTCGCTTATAAGCTGGACAGTGTCACTTTTGGTTTTTGTCTTGAGTTGCTTAGGACTGGTTTTTTTCTTTTATTTTATTACAGCAAAGGTCAAACTCAATCTTGAATGAAACTTAAGGAAATAAACTTAGGTCCTAGAGTGTCATTGTCAATTTGAAAAGCAAACCAAATCTCAAATGCACTAAAGGAACAAACAACTCTATTCCCTCATCTGTTTCAGTTTCCAAAGAAAGCAAACAAATTCAATCTTGAGTGATCTAAGGGACAAAACAAAGCTTTTTCAAAGTTCTTAAAACAACTCGCTAATCAAATCTTGAATGCACAAAAAGAAAGAACTTGCAAACGTTTGAAGCATTTACATTTTTGAGGAAAAGAACAAATCAAAATCTAATCACGAGTGTCTTCAATTCAAAGTTCAAACATCACTTAATCAAATTGGGAAAATGAACAAAATCTGCTTGATGTGCATGTAGGAGTTTTTCAATTCTTGCATAATCCTTGTTAGAGTAAGCAACGTGGAACATTTGAACTTGGACAAGTTCACCTGTTCTGCTTTTAGCGAGGCCTGTCCAAGGAGAAGCGCTTCCTCCTCGGAGAACGACCTCAAACCGGTATCCCCTCCGGCCGGTATAAAAATAAGTGAATACCAAAAGAATCACTTACATCTCCTAATCGCCGGGCGTTCGTGCCAAACACGTGACTGGGGATGGTAAACATTCCTCTCCCCCAGCATAATTGGCAAGGCTCTTAAGTGAGTCACGGATGATCAGCAAAACCGGGTATGGAGACTCCACGGAACTATTAAAAAACCTGATAAAATAGAGGCTACCCTATCTACATCCGAAAGTATCAAAATCCTTGTGCAAGGACCGATTCCAAGGGGTTTACCGGGTCGCCTCAAGATTACTCACCATTTGTATTCCCTTCTAGGGGATACCAAGCTGTGGGCAAGCGATTTTGATACTCACCTTTCTTAGGTAGATCTGTTTGAAGTGCTTGACAGTCAAAGACCCGTGAAAACATTTGTCAAACATACACTTTTTCGAAAGCATTTATTAGAGTCTTTTATCTTGTTTGTATCTCACAAAGTTGCTTTGTCCTTTGTGAAGATTGCTTTTATCAAATCCTTTGCCAATGGAAAAACATCAAGCAGATCTATAACTTGGTTCGAAGAACAATCAGAGCAGCCATCCCAAAACTTGGTCATCTCCCATCCCTTTGTCTGTCTTCTTCTAGAAAACCGTCTTCTTCCGTCAGTCATCCCAATCTGAGTCTTAGTCTTCCAAACCATCTTTATCCTTCCTCCTTATCCAACTCATTCGCAAAGTCAGCATGTCTCAAATCTATAATGAGTTTGGTTATGATATCTCTCCTCTCCTACCAATCGATCCTAATGATGATGAAGGCCTTGTAGATCATGATGCCTATTACAGCCAGTTTCCTCCAAGCAACCCCCAGCGTTTCATCATTCCTCCAATCCAGCCAACCATGCCTTCACGCTTATCTCCTAGCACTCCCTTTCATGTCCTCGGCAAGGCTAGCACTCCTTTTCATGTCCTTGGCAAAGCAACCCCAGTATCTTATCCATCCCCAACTTATCCTTGTCTTCAACCTACACCTCTTCCATATGCTCCTTTCAGGCCTCCACTTTCTGCTATGGTCATTTCTCCATCGCCATCATCCCTTAGAAACGCTTCACGCTACTTCCCCTATCTAAGGCCTCCATCTGCCCATCCTCCAAAAAATTCTGAAATCCAAGATTCTAGTCCTCCCATCCTTTTCACCAAACCTCTATCCTTTCCCAAAACACCATCTTCTGCTCCAAACCCCAATCCTCCATCTTGTCCCAAACCACCATCCTCTCTTCCAAACCACATTACCAAAAATCTTTCCCCACCAGCAGAGTTCATCCCTCAACCCACTCCAAAACCTGTACCTCAAGCCATTAGCCCTGCCTCTTTAGCACCATCATCCCCTCAAGCAAAATCCAAAGCTCCCTTTTCAAAATCATCTTTTTCATGGGTGTTCCCTTCTTTCTCTCCTCCTTCGCAAACATCTACCCAAGCACAAACCCCACTTTCATGTGAAGACCATCCAAGCTCCCCATCTCCTCCACCTTCCAAACCTTCTTCACCACAAAAGTCTCCAAGGAAACCAATAACAGAACCCAAGGAAGAGCCAATAGCAAAACCCACACCTGAAATTGAAAAGCCAAGCAATCCTTCATGTGAAGCCATCATTGATGAGGCCCATCCAGCGCTCCCATCTATTATCTATCTTCCATACATCCCAACTGTTGATCATCTTCCATCTCCTAGCATCATTGAGTCCCTTCCATCTCGAGTCTCCATCCAATCCCCAGAATCATCTCCTCCTAGCATTATCCAAAGCATACCTAATAAGCTTCCTGAGTTCATCCCTCTTCCTACCATTGCAGCTGAAAGATCTTCCATCCTTTTATCCATACCATCTGAAGAGTTCTTCCTTCTTCCAGACACCCCAGCAGCAGAGTTCCCAATCCTTCTATCCACTCCCTCTGAAGAGTCCATCCATACATCCCCCAATCCTCTATCTACACAAATCCCATCGTGTCAAGATCTGGACCAAAAGCATGTTGAAATATCTATAGAAGAACATCAAGATCCAACCCTTTTACTTCCCCCATCGCATGTTCTATTGCCTCCATCACCTTCAATCCAAAATCCTACAATCCCAATTCCTCCAATCCAAGATCCTATCATCCCAGTTTCCCCAACTAAAGATCCAATACCATCCCCCAATCCTAGTCAAAATCCCAACATCCTATCCTCTCCTCTTGAGGATCTGCCAGTCCAAACTAAACAGCTGCCATCACTCTATCCACTTGGAAAACTAAAATTTGTCAAAAGTAAACCACTTGAAAAAGAAGACATCAGCTTCTTATCTTCCATCAGGGAACCAGAAAATGGCTGTTTGTCATTCATCCCAAGTCAAAAATATCCTTGTCTGGATAAAATGCTGAAAAGATGGAGCTATCAAGGCAAAGGCCTTGGCACTCAGGAACAGGGAAGTATACAGCCCATTCAAGGCAAGAAACATCTGAAAGGCTGTGGAATCGGTTGCACACCAGAAGAGGACACTCCCTCCACATCAGCGAAAGGTACTTCATCCAGAAATGTTGGTACAGCTAAGGCAAAGTTCAAACATCCATTCAAAACCAACAAAACATCTTTCAGAGCCCACAATGCAATTCCTCCTCCTCCATCGTTACAATCGAGGAAAACCTATCATATTCCTCCTTCATCCTCCCCATCCATTTTGGGTCCCTATGTCCCAAAGTCTTTCAGCGCATCTCCGTTACCCAGCAAATCCATTTTGGGACCTTATATCCCAAAATATCATCCTCCATCTTATCCTACTCAGCCTTTCATCCAACATCCAAGCATCCCTAGTCAAGATCAACAACGGCACATGTCCACATATCCTATTTACCAATCTCCTTCCATCTCTCCATCCAAATTTCCTCCATCCCAGACAACTCCTCATATTCCTCCCAATGCTCCCCGCAACTTGGATGCCATATCGCGCATGAATAAAGGCAAAAATCCACAAAAATCCCAGGATTGTTATGTCCAGTCTAATCGACATGCACAATCAAAGCAAAATTCGATCAAGCAAGCCAAAGCAAACCACTGGCCACAAAGGCCCATCAAAGAAAATGCCAAATCTAATGCATCCCAATGGCTACAAAGGCCCAATGACGATTACCATGTCCAGTCTAATCGACATGGTCAATCAATGCAAGCTCCAATCAGGCAATCAAATGCACCGCAAAGGCCCAGCAAAGATCCAATCAGGCATGCTAAAGCACCCCAATGGCTCCGAAAACCTAGCAAAGTCCAAGCAAAATCTATCACATGGCCACAAAGGCCTAGCAAAGAAAAAGCACAATCTGATGCCCACTGATGGCCGCAAAGGCACACTAAAGCTAAAACAAAAATGATGTGGATCCCAAAGCAAAAAGATGTAATCCATCTAGCAAAAACATCCACAATGGCATCCAACGTTGCCCATCTCCCAGCTCCTCAATCTTCCCCTCCATCTCCTCCATCCTCTAGCATAAATCCTCCATCACATCTATCTCTATCTTCCACATCCAATCATCCATCTTCCTCGCAACATGTGCCAATGCTGATCCTGACAACATCCCCCTATCTTGATCACTTTCCATCCTTCCATCCAAACACTTTCTACCACCATCTTTCCCATCTCCCTCATCTAATCCATGACTTTGCATGATCCCCCCCGTCCTGCTACAGTTGTACCAACATCCAGGCACACAATCAGAAGAAATCAGTGAGGAAAGTCAGCAAAGATCAGTCAGCACATCTAAAACAGCAAAGGGAAATCAATGACTAAAACAGCAAAGGGAAATCAATGACAAATCAGAGAAATCAGCAAAATCAGCAATCAATCAAGCTTCAGCATCAACATGTGTCCATCAGCTTGAAACGGAAGCATATTTTGGAGAGGAGGTAAGCTTTAGTCGCAAAAGTGAAAAAAGCAAAGGCAAAATCATGAGTCTTTATGTGAAAACCCTTCTGGGGCACATTCTGATTCCAAAATAGTAAAAATAAAGGGCGTATCTTCTAGTGAAAACTTGGCAATTCAAGCGCTAGAAGATGGAGCTTTGCCTCTTCCTCCTATCTGGGATAACAACACATGATAGTTCCCTATCAACATTGCAAAAACCAAGCTAAATCAACTTGGGTACAGAAGGATGTTTGTGGCTCATCTACATGGAGGTTAACCTGACAGAAAGTGAATCATGACCTTAAGTGCCTTGCTCCGAGGAGTCAATTATCAACTATGCATGGTCATATGCACATGCCTAGGTGTGATCTTAAGCTTGTCGTCCATCATCTAGCAATGGATCCCCATGACAAGCAATCCACATCAAAAAATCAGTGAAGAATCTCTCAGAAGATCAACATCAAATCGCATGATAGCACCAAAATCAACACAAAACTCAGCGCCACATCAGAGAGTTAGCAATAACATCAAAATATCTGTGCAAAATCAAAAACACCAGGGCCATCATCAAATCATAAGGGAACATCCAATCAAAGAATCAACAACACCATCAGAATATCAGTGACAAATCAAAAGGTCACCATCTAATCAAGAGGAAGTGCCAAAATGGCAACATCAGCTGATCAGCAAGCACAACAACATTGAATCAGAGCTTCAGCAACAAATCAGAAGTATCAATGCATATTAGCACAAAATCAGCAACAAATCAGAAAATCAGTGGAATATCAACGCAAGCTCAGCAACAAATCAGCAAGATCAGCACAAAGTCAAGGAAAAAACACAAAAATCCATAAAAATTGGATAAATCAAAGGAACAAATTATCAACAAAGCAAAAATCAAGAGAAAAACATTCGTCCTCTGGTGAAAACTTGGCAATTCAAGCGCCTTGGACAAGTACCATGGTGAAAACCTGGCAAACAGGCGCCATGCGTAGTGCCCCCCCCTAATTCCTTTCTGCAGTTAGGGGCTTCCTTTCTATCACCTCTTATCCAACATGTCCTCCATCCCCTTTTGTCTCTCACTTCCTTCATTTTCCATTGGATCTTGATGACAAAAACAGAGACTATCAGATGTACATGCTTTTGGGCACCTCCTTGGCATCCATTGCACCTTTCAGCTACATATCCTCTATCCAATCCTTTCATCCTAGCTTCCATCCTTCCTCATCCTCTTGTTGGCATATCTTCCGTCCAAGCATACACCATGCCTTTAAAACACATGAACTATCTTAAACAGGGGGCATCTTCTTCCTTGGTGACGTATTCCTTAGAGGCTATCCAAATCTGAATCTTCCATCTCCCAAAATCCTCAGCAATTTCTCTATCCAAATCCAAACCAACCACCATCTAATCCTTCCAGCACTCCTTTATCTTAATCCATCAGCAGTTCCTCCAGCATCCTCTATCTTGATCCACCAGCAAACCAACTCAGCGTCCCATATCCTTTATCAGAATCCAACATCCATCATCCACAGCAGAAAGCAGATTCACCATCTTTTGCACCAAAATCCAGAGCTCCAAATCCACAAGCATTATCGTGTTCCAGCCCTTTGAGTTGTTTCCATCCCTTATCCTAAATCAGAAATCATCCTCTTTTTGGCACAACGTGTTGTCTTAAAGAAATCAAAACCTTGTCCTTGCATAGCCTTATCATCTCGAGCAAGAGATTGGCTCGTTTTGACAAGAATCCAGTTGACCGAAGATCATCAGTCTATCCTAGGTTGACGCAATCCTATCACTGATCCTCCATTGGGAAAACAGCAGCTCATTTTGTTGACACTTGGTAATCTTCCACCAGCTTTCCATCTTCCACCAGCTTTCCATCTTCCACCAGCTTTTCATCCTCCAAGCAGCTTTTCCATCTTCAAAATCCTTTAGCAGTTCCACCATCCAATCTCCCCGAATCTTCCTCCATCCAAATCTTCTAGCAGTTCCATCATCCCCATCCTAAGCATTTCCTAGAACCTTCTCTTGTCATTGGTATCTAGCTATAGGCTACCCTCATTGCAATCCAATGCCATTCATCCCTATCCACACCTTGCTAGCAATCTTCCCAACCTATCCATATCTTCTAGCTAGCCAACATCCAAGATCAAGCTAACTGATGAAATCGCATCCTTCATCTTGTAGCAGGCCTTGATCTCAATCCAATCATCATCATTGGGATATGTCTTTCCCAAATCCATGTCATTTTAGGACACATCATCTGCTGCCAGTCCATCTTGGCCTTCCAACCTAGCTGGGGCACCATCTTGCATATCTTTGAAGTTGTCAGCTTCATCCCCAGGTTCTTTGTATATCCTATTCTTGAGTCTTGTACCATAGCATCAGTCGTGTCTCCACCTAAGCTCATTTGTACATTTGTGTCTTTAGGTTCCATCCTTGTTGTACATAACCTTTGTCCATCCTGCAGTAGCATTTGATCAAATATCTTGTCCCATCCCCAGCCTCAGAAAACTTTTAGTCCCACTCGGGCCTTGTGCTTCAGCAACATCAATTGTCGACTTATCCTTGCTCATCCTGATTATTCCTTGAACTTCAGCTTTTGCCAGCGAACAACTACACTTATTCTCTCACCAACCCATGGGTCCTTGAGGATATATCGTTCCTCCTGTCCGACCTAATCTTCCATCCTGGTCCTTGAGGATATATCGTTCCTCCTGTCCGACCAATCTTCCCACCATCAATCAAACCTAATCTCTCTCCTTGGCAAAGGATGTCTTTTTGGAGTTATCATTTTGATCTTGGATTTTTGTCCTTTGGGTCTTGTTAATATTTTTGGCTTCTCTTTATCCCACCAGGGTCACCACGATTCTTTATATCATGGTGTGCTGCGTGTGCGGATAATCTGGGGCAAGGTCTTTTGATCTTTCGCTTTTGCCTGTGAGTCAGTTGTGTGTTTGTGGTTCCTTCAGCATCGGTTCTGCCATGTTGCCTCTGCGCTTCATGTGTGATGTTGGGGCAACCCTGTGTGTTTGTTTAGCGTCAGTCCTCGTCAGTCCTCTGCAACGCTGGTGACAAGGCCTCGTGATCCCAGTATCCTTGGCAGGTCTCTAGCATTGCTATATTAAATCTAGGTTGTGCACTCCCGTTTGCACTTGGAGCTATCTGGTCCCTTGCATTTATCATATAGATTAATCTTGCATCTTTGCATACAGCTGCATCTTGCATCTTGCATTTCCATCTCATCTTGCATATCATCCATATTTGTTCTTAGAAGTGAGGTTATTTATCTCCCCTTTCTTCCTAGGCCTTTCCTTCCTCATCCCGCTGGGCACACTCTGTCCCAGGGCGTAATCCCTCTCTCTCCTTGTCCCACTGGGCGCATCTTCCTTGATTTTGTCCCACCGGGGCATGTTCCTCTTTCTTCTAGTCCACCCAGGCGTCATACCCTTTTCTTCTGATTCTAGCCTTGGCATCTTATTTTCTTGTCTTTGACGCCATGCCACTTGCGGCATCGCATCAAAGAGGGGCAAAATGTAGACACCGAAAAATCCTTCAGAAAATAAATTATTTTTGTTTTCTGAAAATCTTTGATGACATCATCATTTATTAATTAATTTATTTATTTATTTTTATGGCATTAAATCCCTCTCTCTTAATTAAGAATCTTTAATTAAGGAATCTAGCCTAAAAATGTCATTTGGACATTATCCCTAATTTATTAATTATTTAATTAATAAATTGACCAAAAACCTCAAAAATAAATTAATTTATTTTTAATTTATTTTTTATCCCAAACTTGGCCAATTTCCTTAAGACCACTAACCTCTTCCAAAATCTTCTAATCCCTTCTTAATTTCGATTAAACGGCTAATCCCATCTTTCCTAACCCTAATCCCAAGGTTAAATATTTAATTAAGGTTAAATATTTAATTTTCATATTTATTGAAAATATTTTAATAAATATTCCTAAGACTTAAGCTTTTGGAATGAATAACCTTTTATTCCATGAAACTAAGGAGAAATCTAGACTCTTCTAGAATCTTCTCAAATCCACCCTCTTCACCCATCCTAATCCTTTTCTTTGTCCTAATCTAATCCTAATCCTAACCTTAAACCTTTGTGCAAATCCTAACCAAGCTTAAGACTTTCCTAAACCAAAGCAAAGTCTTTCCTTCCAAATATCTCAACCACAAAGCATTTATTGCTTCCCCAAAGTCTTCAAAGCCTCTTAAAGCCCATTCATTGCTCTTACAAGCATTTATTTGAAGAGTTATGAGCTTGGAGCCCCCTTTGTTGACTGCTTTTTGCCCTTCCCTTCATCCACTCACCTTGTGACATGTGTCACCTCCTGATTGGCTGAGAACTAGCACAATCCATGTGCTTCCCTTTGAGTGAATCTTGGCCTCTCTTAAGGATTTCAATCCTGGCCATTCATTCCTCCTACCCCAAGCCTTAGAAATCCTATAAATACCCTCATTTCCTAAGGCAAATCATCTCTCAACTCTCAAACTCAATAGCAAAGTTATAATGTCATTTTCATTCTAGCATAAGCATAAAGCTCATCATTTTAGATCATTTTTCAAGCTTAAATCACATCTAAATTAGCTTAATGGGATTAACATAGATTCATTTCTTGTTTTAATCTTAGTTCTTTCATTTAGCTTTGCATATTTGTGTGTTCTTGAGGCCTTTTGAGGCAAAATAGGTTCCTCATACCTATTTTGTGTCATTTTGGGTCTTCTTGATCCTCAAATCATTTATCTTGCATGCTCCAAGTGCTTGAGTTTGCACACCCACATCCCTCTATATCTAAGCATATCAAACGGTGCATGGGCGCATCCGTTTTAAGCTTAAACTGAGGTGGCTTTGATTTTAGTTTTCTTACCTTTGAATTTGATTTGATTATATGCTATGACGTTTGTTTGTCTTTGGCCTTCAAAACAGGTTTAGGTGCACTCACAAATCCTAGTCTACACTATGTATGTTTTTGTGATATTTCCTTTGATTTGTCTTCATCTGGGGGCATCTCGATGTGGAAACATAATTAGTGGAGTTGTTTATGTTTCCATTAAAGCCATTGCTCCTATTAAAGTGTTATCAATGACTTTAACGCAGGGGCATACGCTCTGCTCACCTATTGCACACACGCACTTTTTGATATGCACATATTATTTTTCAAGATAACCTTTCTCCCTTTTTGGATTAGTGGCTAATCCTTAAAGCATGGATTTATATTTTAGGATCTCTTGATCCCTCCTGTTTCATATATATATATATATATATATATATATATATATATATATATATATATATATATATATATATATATAAAATCTTTCCAGTTGCATTGTTTCCTTGTGTGGCTCACAATGGGACATAAGTTCTCATTGGCCGAGATAATCACACCCTCCCTTTCTCTCTCTAGAGATGTCTCTCTTATTGTGATCTTGGATTTAATGAAGACTTGAGTCCCTGGGGGCTTGAGGTTTCTCTTTATCCCTTTGATTATGATAAGATTATCTTTTCATTCTGATTTCCTTTACCAAGAGTTTGTATCGAGCCCATACTCTTGCTAAAGTGGGGGCTTAATGTATCATCATAAAATGGAAGCACTTCAATGATAAGAGTGTTTATCCCTCCGAGTAAGTAGTTTGGGGTCATGTTAAGTTCCTTGATCAGGTCTTTGTATGTATTTGGCTTTTCTCCCCATTCTGCTTCACTCTGCACCCGATTTCACTTTATGTATGCATTTCCTAGCATTATGGACTGAGGTCCTAAGGTTTTTGACGTCAAGGTCAAATTCAACCTTGGGGGTCAATGTTGACCTTGACCCTAACCTAGGTTATGGATAACCTCAACCCTAACCTAGGGCAGGGTCTACCTCGTCCTTGACCCAAATTTCAAATTTCAAGATTTTTTGATTTTCGTGTATCAAGTTTCAAAAAGATTCATTTTCCCACCTCTAGGTTGGCCATTTCAGGTTTCAGGATGGTAAATGCTTAATTACATTTAATCTAGGAATATTTATAAAGGTTAGGACCTAATTTGGGATTTAATTCTCCAAGGTGGCCCCTCTAGAAGATTATGCCCTAATTCACTATAAAAGGAGGCCTCGCTCTCTCATTTTCTCCATCCATTTTCACCAAGAAATCTCTCAAGATCTCAAGTGCAAGTAAGTTAATTCAAGTATTGAAGAAAGCATTCAAGCATTCAAGTGTTAAAGCATTCATTCATCAAGGAGATCCATTGTTAGCCATTGAAGGATTCAATCTCTTTGGAGCCCCCTCGAATATCAATCCTTCCACATTCATCCAAGTCAATTCCTATGCAAAGATCCATTCAAGATTTGTGTTGAAAATAAAATGCCATTGATTTGAGGCATCCTACATTCATTGGAGCATCCCTACTTATGGATTTGAGGATTCGAATCCTCTACAAGGACTTCAACATAAGCAAGGTGAATTGTTTCATTTACTTTGTTTATGCACAATACAATTTCACTTCAATTTTGAAATTAATTCCTAAATTGGGGTTTGACTGAGGCAAACCCCCCATACAAACAACAAAAACCCACTTTTACTTGTAGGTACAGGTGCGGAACTCTAGATCTGAGCCTAGCTTTTGATACCCTTTTCAGTGAACTTCTAAGATTTGCAAACAAAGTCAAAGTCAACCTTCAAAATATTAATGCAGCCCTTGACCTTTTATCAGGTTCAAAGACTACCTGCTATTAGAAAGATAAAAGTTTTATGGGTTTTCTTTTTCTCAGCATTTCCAGTCCAAAATAAGTTGCATAATTGCCCAAAACTGTACACAAACATTAGAAATCAACATTTTCCAGATCTGCCCTATTTTCAGGTTAATACTTACCTTTCAATTATTTCAGATTTCAAGCAGATCTCCTTTATAGGGAAATATAAGGTTTTCTTCCTCTTTCATATTCTCCATAGATCGATTCGATTGTGCATTAACCTTTTGGTTGATCAATTTGGATCTCTCCTTTGGGAATTTGGCCCACTTATTTTGACATGCTCCCTATTCAAACCCATTCACCTATATTATAGGTTTTGCTTCTCTTCTGTTGGATAGAAGCACACAAAATATTTCTTGCTCAATGATTTGTCCATCTTGTCTAAAAATATGACTTAACTTAACTATAGTTTGGAATTATTCCCATAGGAGCTTTGCATGGCTTCTACTTTTGTAGGTTGGTCTATCATTGACAGGAGGTGATTGTGCCAAATCTCCAACCAATATCATAGATATCCCTAGACAAAAATTATAATATATGCATTAAATAATATTTACTTTCGAAAAAGTATTCTAATAGTAAGAAACAAAATATATTTCTTGTGTAGATCTCTTATTTTAAGAAATTTAAATACTAAGTGTAACTCCAAAAATTTGATGACTATTTTCTAGAAATGCTTGTCGAAGACAAGAGTCTATGCTTTGGAGTAATCTCTCTCCCAAGAAGCTTATTTCATCTATCAATATATATTTCATGTGAGACATCTCCTCTTGGAAACTTACAGGTCTTTTTCCTTGTAGCTCATTGAATTATTTGATTGGTATTCTCAACTTACAATGAATCATTGATGCTCCAATATTGAATGATGCAACCCATGTTGGTGTGAGTAGAAGGGGAGGAGAGCATTGTGTAGAGGATGCATTTTGTAATGCATGATTGATTACACCAATTAAATATGACTTTCCTATTCCTATTGTGCTTTGGATTATCATATATAAGGGTGATGCATCCTAACATGTATGATAGTAGGAAATTATGATGTTAACTACTTTATTTCATTTGTCACTAAGGCTTGTGTAGTCTAGACATTGTGATATTTCATCATAAATAAGACAACCTTTGTTTATCATCAAGATAATGAAATTTATAGCTTCATTTGTGTATTGTTCACCTTTAAATTTTAGACACTAGTCCATTTGTCGATCTATATCTCTTCTACCCAGCATATGTATCTCTGAAACTTGCATAATCCGTCCACGATGATGTCTAGATAAAATCTCCCATTTTTTCTCTGTAGTACAACCTTAGGCATTATCATCCCCTTCATATTTAGAATCAGAGTCATTTTTCAGTATGTTAAGAATCTCCTCTTCTCTCTAAGTGTCATGGATTATATATGAAGTTAACCCATGTTGTAACTATAGATTCACCATTGTTACCAATTTTTATGTGGATGTCACAAAAAGTTTTATAAAGCAATAATTTTGAATGGCAAAAAACAATCCTTTTTTTATGAGTGATGTGCAAGAATTGAGTAAAATATAGAAAATACTCTTACAATAGCCTCTATTTTTATTAGACTCAATTTATTATCAGCTCTCCTCTTTTAGTTATAAATCTATGATTTTTAAACATCCATAAGGCACAAAGCTTCGATAAATTTTGGCCTATTCCCGTAAGCATCGATGAAAGGGGTGTAGGGTAACCTAAACAGCATAGGGCCCTCACCATTAGAAATTTTGTTGTGTCTTTCTCCAAGAGAGCCTTGTAAATACAATAAGGGTTTGAGGACCATCTTATGTAATGGAAATGTTAGTTAGGGGTCTAGAGGTCTTAGGAGTTCCTTGTTTTGGCCTTTGTGGGTAATTTGGTACCTCTGATGGTGAAGTCATATTAAGTTGTCAGAGGTACATTTTAGGACTTTTGAGGTCATTTTGAGTTGGAATCAAGCATCAAACACCTAGGATGCAACTAAGAAGAGTTATAATCTTTAAGAAGCCAAGAGTTAGCTTATTTGGCAAAAGTTACCAAAAGTTGTAAAAGTTGCAAGGTGCAACTTTGTATTTTTGTAAATGTTGCTTGACAACATTCTAAAACCACCTCCTATAATGGTGGATTTGACTCTTAGCCTGATAAGAACCCTAAATGATGTAACCAAAGACCTAGGAGACCATTTTTAAACTTAGAAAACCCTAATATTTCCATAAGGGCATGAATTCTGTACGGATAGTGTGTTGATGAAGTGAGTCTGTATGTGAAGAAGAACAACAGTGAATTTAATGGAAGCTTTTGTGGGCTAAACTTGTTACTATAATCCTTTGGCATTCTATTTTGGTTTTTTTATAGTAGTTTTGATTCACTAGTTTAGGTGTGTGTGAGTTTTTATTTCCAAGTTTGTAAATATTTTAGTTTTGCTAGTTCATTGTCCTGAACCAGGTAGTTGGTATTGAGAGTCATGTAACTCGCTATCCCATCGTAGAAATAGTATGAACTCTTGGGGATAGTGAGTGTACTATATGTACTTGTTTATTATAGGAGGAGGGGCCCTCAAAAGCCATGGAAGCATTTTTAAGCTCTTTCCCTAGGTGAGCCAGTGCATGCTCAGCTAGGGAAGAGTAAAGTTGCAGAGGTTATAATGTGCAGGGTTGTGAAGATAAAGATAAAAGCAAGCATGGAGTAGATAGGGGGATTAATTAAGATCCCTTGACAAGAAGGAGAAGTTTATATCAATCTCAAAATGCATCAAACTAAGTTGAGAAGAAGACAGGCCTAGGAAAGGCCTAGAATCCCTCAAAAACCCTCATATTGTGTAGAGGTACAGTGCGTCCATTTGGAGACCCAAAACCTAGAAAATCTTTGAGATCTAGTTGAATGATTAGAAGTCTCTAAAGGAAGTTTGTGTTGGTTAATGGAGGAAATTAGATTTATACCCTAATTTCTCGGAGCAAGAGGGCTAATTGGGGCACTTTTCTACTAGCCCTATTTTGGTGCAAAAATTTGGAATCGGTAAGGAAGATCAATGCTTTGGATTGTCTTAGAAATTGAAAGGAGTGGGTTAAGAGGACTTGAAGCATCTCCATGACCCTGAAAGAGGTGTGTAGTGATTTGAAAATAAAGACCCTAGAAGAACTAAGGACCCTTGAGTGTTCTTCATCAAGGATGAGAACCTAGAAGTTGACAAAAGATAGGTTTTGCTCAAGATAGAAGAGTGGGGTTTGGGATTAGGGGATCTCAAGCATAGAGGAGGTCCTACAGGTCCAATTGGTTCTCTTGGAAGACACTTTATGTCTCAATGGAAGACTAGAAGCATGAACTAGTGATTAGTTCATCCCCTCTCCCTATCAGAAAGATATGATATGTTCCTCATTTTCTTCATCAACATTTAAGTCTACACATTTGAATACTTCCTTTGACACATTTAAGTTGACAAATACTCTAGTACTCTTCACCAATGGAAGTTCTAGTAGCATATAACTTATTTTTTGGGTCCCAATATCCCTTTCTATCAATGTTTTAGTGAGAAGTCATTTATAAACTTTTGATGCTAAATCATCATGATTTTCTACATTTACTAGTCAAAATAACATCTGATGGTATGTCTCTGAACTTCTTTGAGCTTTGGCTACATACTTTGTGATATACTTAACCACATCATGTGTAGACATAATGGGTTGCCAATAAATATTTTCTCTCCAAAGTTGAAGTATGTAATGATTGTATGAGTTCACTCTATCATCATTTTTTAATGGCTCAAATATCATGATTGTTTCAACTAATTGTCTGGTATTTTTCAAACATGGGTGTAGACTAAAATTTTAGTATACCTAAAGCATAGATTTAGATCTTCCAATATCATATTTGTTCTTATTTTAAAGTGACTACATTAATGAGAAGGTTTAATTTTTTAACTTTTTACAATCATACCTATATGTTACGAAGGTGTGTATCTCTTCAAGGATTGCATCCATGAAATAAATCATGGAGATATGATGTAATATAGTACAATTGATCTTGATTATTCCAATCAATAGTTTCCATTTTTGGTGCTCCTTTTAACCATATAAAACCATGTACATGTTTGAATCCCCTATGTTACCATTCAAATCTGAACCAATGGTCTTCAACATTCATTCGATTCTCAAGTATCTCTTTTCTGAAAGTTGTGTTTTGTAAATACATATATTACGCAACAATGTGTGGATAGTCAATGATATTATATTTCCTCCACATTTGTGCTTCTCATGGATCTCTTGGTGGTGTTCTAGGAACCATTGCATGCAATTATAGCTAGTACATATTTGTTTCACTTAATGTAAAAAAATTGTTGGCATTCCAAGTTGATGAAGCATGTCTATTAATTATGCTTGACAATTTGTCTAATATGATCTTGTTCCCCTTAAACTAGTTCTAAATCACATCAATCTATATGCTAGATGAGAATGTGGCATTTTGTCCATATGATCACGCAACTCCTATATTGTAATTGGCATTTCATGAAGACTTATTTTCATGTAAGTTACACTTGTCGATCTATACACTCACTATCTCATAATTATATCCATCATGTAGTAACGAAACCTTGGATTCTTTCCAAATCTATTATCTTTGTATTAGAGCAGGTGGTTGACATATTCATGTAGATGTACTTTCCTTAGTTGTGGTTCCAACCAATCACATTTCCCATTTGGAAATAAAGAGGAGAATGTCATGTCAAGGAAACTTGGTGTAGTATATTCATTTATGGGAGATGCACCAATATTAGGTGAATCCATCATTATTGTTGGGTCTAGGTTAGGATATTTGATCCATGCACAAATTAACTACACTTGCCTCTGGGCATTTGGTGGTTTTGATGCCATTGATGTTGTGTGATCTATTATATTTCCCTCATTTATCTCTGCCAAAGTGTCAACAAAAACACCATCATTTTTATTTGAATCAAAGTCCATACGCACTGTTTTAAACTCACTGAAAATGTTATGTTCTAAATTTGGCGATAAATTATCCAAAGCATTTTAATCAACTATCACATCAAACTAAATCTTATCATGCATTATTTTATATCATAAGGCAGTGTAGACATGATAGGGTGATCCCACAATAGTGGGTTAAACATTTTTTTAGACATGTTGATTTTTACTAACAAAATACATTTTTAATAAAATATGATGATTTATGCCTTGATAAGTTCCATTTGAAAGAATTAATTACAATTGGCTAGCTCAAAGCCTCTTAAATTAAAAAAAGCATTGATATAACATCTATACCCTCATTCATACCTACAATGGAGTCTCCTTCGCACCTATTAAAATGATGACAAAAAATCTCTCCGACTATATCTTTTGGCAAGACAAATGAATCCATTTGAAAAACCTATCTAAGTAGTAAGGTACACTAAGAAAAATATTTCCAATGATTATGATGTTAATATATATTAAGTTTATTATGACTTTGTATTTTTAGTTTTACTAAACATAGATATTTCACCGTATGTTGACCTCTATGTTTGACGCTTATGGAAAAGTATTAAATGAGTGGAAAAAAATATAAAAATATCAATGCCCTAGGCATTGAAGTTCTATTTCTACCAAAAAAATAAAAATGATATTGGACAAATACACGATAATTTATAAGTTATGTAGTCAAGGTATACCAAAATTACGGTTTAGTCAACTTCAAATGTTAATAAAATATGAAATAACCATGATAATGTCATCAAAACAATTGGATGCCCTTTGCATGGATGTTAAAAAACTAAATTTGAATGAAGCACATCGATATCTATTTATAGAAAAAAATTTATGCTTTATGAAAATAATGTAACTCTTTGAAAATGACATTTTCAGAAAGATGCTAGTTTTGGTGGGAGAAAGAACAAACCATTAAAACCAATTCCAAAATAAAAAATAAAAATATATTTAGAATCTAGACAGAAAATCCTAAAAGAATCTAATTTACTTCATCTTCTAATTTCTAACGATTTAACGATTTCTGCTATTGCTTTATTTTGCAATTCCTCAATAGTGACCTCTGATCTATGTTTACCATATTGTTCTACGATATGCTTGTTAATATTCTCTATTGTGTTGTTTTCTTTTCTCTTCCATCTTGAAGAAGTGTTTCCTTGGTCGAACCATAACTATCATTTAAAATAAAAAAGCAGTTCAATAAATAAAAAGTAAATATTAATGTCAAAATCAATTAATAGTATAAAAATATAACTCAAAAATAGTAAAGACAACAATACTTAAAAAATGTACACTCATATTATAAATGGTAAAGAAAAGTTTGATTAAATGCTATTTTTATTTCAAAAACATGCAATGAATAGATAAATAAATACAAAATTTTGTTCATAATTTAATAAATACAAAACTGGTTGTGCCATACTACAAAATTATTTGTTGCATAACATTATGTTGTTTCTCTCATTACATTTGGTTCAAATATCTTTGAAACCCCTGTGTAATTAAGTCAGAGTCACTATGTTCATACTGTTCAACATAGAATACCTCCCGAACAAGGCCTCCAAACATAACAAGTATGTCATTTGATTTGCACCCAATTTCAACCGCTTCTTGAATCGATGTAACGTCTTCGCCTTCAACTGCATGTAGATGATTTGTTGTGAATTTAAGCCTATCAATGAGTTCCTTGTATTTCTTCATAACCTCTCTTGCCAATTCTTGGACTTTTGTAATGTTGAATTCATTTGAATCAATACTCAAATGTGCAGGGCTTGTAACTGAATTTTCAGAATCGACATCTGGAATGGTCATAATTTCTACTTCTTCGATCTGGACCATTTCTATTTCCTCAATATGATTTTCCATGACCTAAAATCAATAATCGAAGGATTCTTTACATAAGGGAACAAAATATAAATGTTTAAAAAGTCATTATTCTATTATACTAACCTTTAATATTATGCTCTTAAATTATTTCGTAACGCTAATTAAATTGTGATAGTAACTCAAACCCTACATGTGATAGTAATCTTAACTAAAATATTATTATCTATGTGAACAATAATCCTAATTGTTTATTATCATTATCATTCATAATCATAATTATTAATTTTAATTTTTTATCTACATTTTTTATTAAGCTAAAATAGTACTAGGTAATATATAATTTAATGTTAAAATACAAAGCATATTAGCATATAACTATCACAAAGCACATCCCATTACACTTTTTGAGGCTGACAAAGATGAGAAAGTGGGCGCCAGGGGACGGTCCTTACAAGATTTGGGGAATGAGAAGATTTGTGTGGGGTTCACTATTACAGGTTGGTGTTCTTGGTCATGCCTGTCGTCTGTTTGTTGGGATTCAGCCTCGATGTTCTACTCACATTTCGAATGAGAAATTTGTATGAAAATATTTACAAATCCCGAAAGGCTGTAGGGTCACTTTGTATAAATTTAAATTTGTAACTTTACATAAATTTAAATTTGTTTCATTTCTTTTACTGGTGTTTGTAACTATTAAATAATCATGTCTATTTCTTTTATTGTGTTTGTAACTCTCTATAAATTACAATTTCTTAATGAATGATTATTTTTCTTTAATTTTATAATTTTATTAATTTCATTTATACTATAATTTTATAATTTTATTAAGTCTGTAGCTTTCTAAGTAATATTTTATTAAAATCTTGAAGCTTTTTGAGATTAAATGTATTCCAAATTTAATATTTACAAATCGTGAAAGGTGGTAGGGTCACTTGTATAAATTTAAATTTGCAACTTTACATAAATTACAATTTTTTAATGAATGATTATTCTTCTTTAATTTCATAATTTTATTGGTTTTTTTATACTATAATTTTATTAAGCTTGCGGCTTTCTAAGTAATATTTTATTAAAATCTTGAATCTTTTTGAGATTAAATGTATTCCAAAATTAAATGTGTTTCCATTTCAAATTTGATGTAAATAATTGTTTCCATTTCTTTTATTGATAATCTTTTATGAGGTCTTTGAAAGTCAACCAATATGATTAGCACAAAAGAGAGAATTAAATCTTATATCTTTGCATGAACAAAATCAATTTGAACTTTAAATTAATATAATATTGAACCCTAACCTTACTACTAACCCGATTATAACTATAACACTAAACCAATTAGAATTGCAACCTTAATTCTAATCTAAATTCTATTCCAAATTGATTCCAAACTTAACAATATATACCAAATTGAGCACAAACCCTAAATTAAACATTAAACCAAGATGAACCCTAACCTTAACATAATTCTAACTCTCATGTAACTTGTATACATAATTCTCACCTTGATGTTAAACTCCAATTGTGACTATAAACCCAACCTTAACCCTAAACCCTAACCTTAACTATAATCCTAAGCCCTCACCTTAATTCTAATAATTAGGTTAAATCAAACATTGAACCTAATGCTAACTCTATCCATTGTATAAACCATAACCTTAATGCTAATGCTAACCATGATATAAATCGTAACCCTAAATGTGAATCCTACTCACAATGGTAATCTTAAGTATGATGTAAACCTTAACCCTAACCACATTAGTAACCATAAGCCTAAGTAGTAACCCTAGCATATTAATAAATAATAATATAATATAATTATAATCTTATTTAATAAAAGTTTATATTATAATAATATTTGACTAATAATAAATAATAAAATTATATATAGTTAGAGTAAAATTATAGTTTGGTTTAAAGATATAAATAAATTAAGGTTATGTGAAAAGCATTTTTCATATTTATAATAATAATAAAATTATTATTTTTAAACAATTATTTTTTACTAACAAAATTATTATTTTAAGTTTTTTTATTAAAAATTCTTTCTTTCTATTATTGATATTTTTTTATGAGTTCTTTGAAAGTCAACCAATATGATTAGCACAAAATACAAAATTATATCTTATATCTTTGCATGAACAAAACCACTTTGAACCTTAAATCAATACAAAATTGAACTCTGACCTTACCACTAAACCAATTATAACTATAACACTAAACTAAGTGGAATTGCAAGCCTAATTCTAATCTAAATTCTATTCCAAAATTGAATCCAAACTTAATAACATATACCAAATTGAGCCCAAACCCTAAATAAAATTAGACCTAAATCTTTCAGTCATGGAGAAACCTATTGAAGAAATAGAAACATCCGACCTTGAAAACCAAATTAAACATTAAACTAGATTGAGCCCTAACCTTAACTATAAATTTAATTACACATTAAACCAAGTTGAACCCTAACCTTAACATAATTCTAACTTTGATATAACTTGTATATATTATATATATAAAATACGTCGAGATGTATCATGACTTTTAATTTTTTCATCATTCAACTTTTATAAAAGTATTCAATTGAAAAATAACCATAGTTCTACTTGTAACCATGACCATAAATCGAACCTTAACACTAAACCATAACCTAATTAATATAATAAATTTATACTAAACTCTAACCCTAATGCTAACCCTAAACATAATATAAATTGTAACACCAAATTACACCTTAAATGACGAAGGGAAAGGATCATGAGGGGCCAAAGCTATGGCTCACCCTAATGTTCCAAGCCTTCAACACACAATGCAAAAGCAAAACACCAGAAAGTGAGAGGGAGAAAGCAAGATCTTCATTAAATTTCATCAACAAACAGTATACATGTCAGGTTGTAAGGCCTTCCCGGTTTAGGCCAGATATTACAATAAATTCATAAGTCCTCAAACATGCGAGGATCCATCAAATATTCTAACTTATAACTTCTTGATCTCTGACCCCCTAACTATAGACATAGACACTAAATTTATACAAGAGTCTACCGAACTGAGTCAGCCTTCAGATCCGCAAACAACAGAAGTAACGGTCAGATTAAGGACCACTAGCTTCCCAATAATGGATACCAGCATTAATTCCATGACCCTTGATAAATGCACACATCGGCCCCAACAGGAAACAAAATAAAACCTGTTGGAAGGAGAGATAACCGACCAGTAGCAAAGCAATACCAAGCGCTAGGAAATTTCCGACTGAACTCAGCAAACCGAAGCAACCAACCAACTTAGGAGAAGAGCAAACTGACCAACGCAGAGACTACCAACCGAACTCGGTAATCAAAAGGAAACCAACCAACGCAGAGACTACCAAATGAACTCGGTAATCAAAGGAAACCGACCAACATAGGAAAGAGAAAACCATCCGAATAGGAACTAAACAACATAGTAAATAGCAGACATCTTTTTGGTGACATAGGATTACCAAGAACCCAAGATGCTCCTGCATTAGACACCTAGGGTTGTTTTGAATGATTCATAGAATCATCCAATAGATGTGATCTGAGTTGCATCCAACTCAGACTGTGAAATCCATGAACTATCTTCCATCAGTCTATTCTTCCATTTTACTAGATATTCCATGTATTGTTTTCCTCTTGTGCTTTTACCAACTCTTTCTTTCAAAATCTGTTCAACTTCCTCATTCTATTTCTTAGGATATTTTGTCGGTACTATCATTTCTTTATCAGATTCATAATATTCATACAAATCAGCAATGTTAAAAATCGGTGATATGTCCATGTCATCAGGTAACTCAATCTCATATGCATTTCCACTATCAAATTTCCTCAATATTCTGTAAGGTCCAAACTTCTTCATCTTTAGCTTCCCACAAGTTCCAATAGGAAACCAACCTTTCTTCAAATGAACCATCACTTCATCACCAACATCAAAAATCTTATGTCTTCTTGATCTATCAGCTCTATCTTTATATTTCTAATTACTATTTTCCAACTTCAGCTTCACATTTTCATGCAATGTCTTCATGTACTCAGCAAATTTCACTCCTTTAGCACTTTTCTTGTTTTCATCCTCAATGTCTCTCAAGTCAGATATTCCTCTCGGATGTATGCCATTCACAATCTCAAATGGTGTTCTTCTTGTACTCCTATTCATTGAATTATTGTACACAAAATCAGCTTGTGCCAACATAGAATCCCAATTGCCTGGTGTGTCTCCTATTAAACATCTCAAAAGATTACCCAAACTTCTGTTTACAACTTCAGTCTATCCATCAGTTTGTGGATGAAATGTAGAACTATGTTTCAACTTGGTACCAAATTTCTTCCAAAGTGTTTTCCAAAAATATCCAACAAACTTGCTATCTCGGTCAGAGATAATACTCCTCAGTAACCCATGTAATCTCATAATTTCCTTAAAGAAAAGGTATGCTACATTAACTGCATCTAATGTTTTTCTACAAGGTATGAAATGTGCCATTTTCAAAAATCTGTCCACAACCACAAATATAGAATCATTACCTCTTACTGTTGGAAATATTCAGGAATTAACCAAGTTACTGAGAGGGAAGGGGTGAATCAGTAACTCCAAATTTTCTTCTAATTTTAACATGTATTTTACTTTTTAACCTTTGCATACAGAAAGCATGAAACTTGAAAGCATTCACAATAATGACACAAAGATTTGGTTACCCAGAAACCTTCCAAAAGAAAGTAAAACTGGGGTGGGGATGAAACCCACAAAGCTTTAGTACTGCAGAATAAAGTTGGCCGGTTAAGGCTTACAATTTGATCACTTCTGATGATCTGCCCTGTTAGGAGCAATAAGGATTGCTAAATCCACCCTGTTAAAGGATTTACAAACATACAGTGAAGTATGCACTCGGTAAAGAGATTTATACAAAGACTGTTAAGTCTACCCGGTTAAAGGATTTAGTACTGATTCACCTGTTAGAATGAAACAGTAGATCTCTGCTTTGCAACTGGATTGCTGATTGAGATTCTCTGATGTACTGATCACCTTCTGTGATGAATTTGTCTTTGCTGAACCTTATACTTCTGAAGCCTTCTGCAATTCGCTTATCTCTGCCTTTCTTTTTCTTTCACATATATTCTACTTGATTTTTTTCATCTTTTTACAACATTTTTTATATACAAGTCTCAAACAATTAATTACAATTACAATTACACAGTCGGCTTGACAAATAAACATAAGTGCTACTAAGTCGGCCCAAATATGGTTACTCGGTTCCTTCAAACTAACTCGGTGACTTTCTGATACTCGGTGTCCACTGCATTACTCGGCATCGTCATGCACTCGGTAGAAGTGAAGGCACGGTTCATACTGATCACTCGGTAGGTATTGAACTCGGTAAGTACTGGTGACTCAGTAGACAAGATGTTACTCGGTTTACATTGTCCTGATCGGTTTGTACTAACTTGCTCGGTTTGCACTGTCTGCTCGGTTTGCACTTGTCTGCTCGGTTTGCACTGTCTGCTCGGTTTGCACTGTCTGCTCGGTTTGCACTGTCTACTCGGTTTGTATCCAGAATGCAAATAAGTGTTGTCACTAGTGGCAATTCTGCTTAATGCCAACAATCTCCCCCTTTGGCATTAGTGACAAAAACACTTATTGGCCAAAATTTATATACACGAATCATGCTTTTTGATTTTTCAAAATTTGTCTTTGTTATAGGGCTTTATACATTGTCTCCCCCTTTCAATGTGCTAACTGTTCCTTATACAAATCTATAACTGTATACATATCTCTCCTTCTATACATATCTCCCCCTTTTTGACGATAATGCCAAAGGTGCATATACAAGTTATTTACAGAGAGAATCCAAAATTTGATAAGAAATCAGAATGTACCTTCATTATTAGTGCCAGGGTTCTGTCCCAACTTTCTTGCAGGATTTTACATGTTTGTATAGCAATTTGGACTTCTACAGAGAGTTCAATCATGTGATCTTCTATACAGAACTGATTGTCATGAATCAATGTTCTGGAATGTTCAATGTGCTTATACATTGTATTCATGATGGGAAGGATCATGTGTTGGATGTCTAGTAGTGTGGACCAGATCCTTGAGTCTTCTTTCAATAGATCAGACTGCATATTAGATAGGTGTGAAATTTTCATGTGATGAGCAGAGCTTGAACTTGGTTCAAGTTGCAGCTTCTGTATGCTAATCTTCATATCCTCATCCATTTTATTCATTTTATCTTTAACATCCTTTGTGAACTCGGCAAAATTGCATAGTCTGGCCAAAAGAGAGGTAGCATTCGAATAAATAGACTCTATGTTAGACAAAACTGAAGACAATTCTACTTGGTTAATAGCTATGTGCTGAGCAATGTGCTCAAGCACTTTGTTGTTGAATCTCTTCTCGGCTCTTTCAACTAACTTTTCTGTCCCGGATGAGTCCTCATTGTATTTCTCAACTGCCTCTGCTAATTGTAACAAAACATGCTGGGAGGAGTCTACTTTAATGCCTAATGCATCAGACAAAATGTCCTTAGCATCCTTGATGATTTGATACTCCTTGTCTCTCTCCTCTTTAAGCTTCTTTTGCTTTGCTTTCCTTTGGAGGATCTCACCTATATTCTGCATCTGGTCTGCTGAGAGATTTGCAAAATCTAATGTAGGAATCTCTATCTTTTCATCTAGGTCTATATCCTCAACTATATTTTTACCCAAAAATTTTATACTCGGTAGAGCCTTAGGCTTATCTGTACTTAATGCTCTAGTAGTAGTGACAGTAGATAAAGTAGGGCTGGCTATTGACACTGGTATACTTTCTACTGGAGAACTTAAAATATTTACACTTGAAGATTCAAAAGCTGGAAAACTTACTGGTACAGGAGACTGCAGCTCGGTAGAAGAAATGGTAGCTACCTCTGATGTTGCTAGGGATGATTGGACAAATGTGGAAGTTGTCACAACCATGCTTGAAGGTGTCTCTGGGCTGGATGTAGAGATTTTCACTGGAGAGGTAGGAAGGGATGCAATGACTTCTGCTGCTATCCTTACAGTATCATCTACCTCGGTATCTTCTTCTTGTTCATCGCTGTCATCTTCAATATCCTTTATTATTACAGTTTCAATGCTCGGTTGGTGAAGGTGGTATATGTTCTTCCATGTGGCTTTTACAGCCTTCACAACCGATTCAATATTGTTGATCAAAATCAAACAAGTATTGAACTTCAATGTCATCTTATTTTCATTTTCTTTTAGTGCCTTCTTTACTTCATCATTGTTCAAGCTCGGCATCAACTGTCTCAAGTTTTGATCATATATGTCTATCACAGTTTGCCTTGCATTGCTCCATCTCATTCTTATTGGATTCAATAGAACTACTGGAATCTGTGGGGTAATTTCTTCAGGAGAGTATTTCCACTGTCCCATCTTCTCAATAACAGCATCTTCTATTTCCTTCTATTCTGCTTCCGATCTGGTTTCATATTTCAAGGATTTTATGTTACTTACTCCAGATCCTGATCCATCTCTAAAGAGTTTGAGCTTTTCTTGAAGGGTTAGAGGAGGCCTTTTGAATACTATGTCTTTATCTGCCTTTTCCGCCTTGTCTGCCTTGCCTTTTGTATTTCTCCTTGTAAACACAGCAGTGGGAGGCATAGATGCCTTAGTGATGAAAACTTTTCCTTTCTTCTTTGCAGGTTCTGGTTCCTCTGTTTTCTCATCCTTTTCTCCTTCTTTTTCATCTATTTCTTCTTTGTCCTCGGTTATCATTTGCATTTTGGCTATCCTCCTCTTTCCTTTGTTTACCGCCTGTGGAAGATTTATGCTTAGTTCAATTCTCACCTTAGCTTCATCATATGTTCCAAAATATGGAGCTTTGGGATTGACAGGCAGATTTAGAAGAGCTTCAATGATATTCTTGGTTTCATCAATATTTACCTCATAAGGAAGAGGTTTTACATATACAGTTCTTGGTTTAACTGCTTGAATATACACATTATCACAATCTACCATAAAACAGATGTCATCTTTGTAATCTTCCACCAACTTCTGTGGAATCCGGAATCTGTCATTCATTTTCTCTTTGAAGGACTCAAAATAGTTATCCATGATGCTTTCAAAGTTTTCACCCATTTCTGCAATGTATTCATTTATTTCATAGAGTACTGGCACATCTTTTCTCCATACAACTTTTCCTTTAGAAGGGAAGAATTTCTGAACATAGAAGAATAAACAGACTAACAAGGATCCAAACTTACATGGATTGTTTTTAGAAGTTTTGATGCTTTCCATGTTCTTGTTGAACTGTTTCAACAATAGGTTTGCTAGGTCAAATGTCAAGTTGTTTTTGACCACTTTGTATGCTAGGTCAACAGCTTCACAGGAGACACTATTCTGTCGACTAGAACTGTAAATCTTGTGGGCAATGATATGTGTACCAAACTTCAGTTCAGCGTCGGTAATGCTGCTAACCTTCATGCCTCTACCATCCCACTCGGCTAGGGTTTTCTTCTCTAGTTCTGTCCGACCTAGGGTTTTGGTAGTTTTCACTTTGTTCAACATGGGAAGACCGGTGATTTGTTGAATCATTTTCTTTGTGATCTCAATAGGTTGCTCAAGCCAAATCTTTCCATCATGTACTCGGCTGAGAATGTACCTAACCCATTTATCTCGAAAGTTTCGAGGAAGATGTGCAATGTGAACTAAACCCTTATCTTCCAGATGTTTGTGCTCGGGCTTCAAAATACCATCCACACATAGTTCCTCACGCACAATGTCTAGTTCTAGGTTTCCCATTTCTTGAATTGAACAGTTAAAATGATTACGGATATCGTTGATAAGCAGTACCTTAGGAGGAATCTGAGATTGAGCTCCGTTCGGATCTACGGCTGCTGCAATTGCGGGCACGATCTTAAAATATGGTGCTTTCCACTCCCCTTGGACTAACATATCAGATCCTTTCTTCGCTGAAGTGCTGGATGATGCCATGGTAGCTCACAGAAAATTTATTTCACAAAAGTATTAAATCGCCGGGTTGCCCTTGAAGTTTTCTGCTCTCAAAGTGCTAAAGATTCGCGGTGAAGAATGAGTTCGATTACTTGCTTTTTGTTTACAATACTGTCATTAATGCTCATTTCAAATTAGGGTAGCAATTCTGACAGACTGCCACCCACTAAGAATTAATTGCTCGGAAAAGACTTTGCAACTCGGTGAACTCGAGAATTCATAATGCTCCGACCTCGCTCGGTAAAGACAGGTACCGACCTTGCTCGGTGAAGACTATACCGACTTTGCTCGGTGAAGACTATACCGACCTCCCTGTGATCTCACTGCATCTTGCATGCTGATTTAGACTATTCTTTTAATTTCGGTTCTGGAACTGCTTGAGATTGATCTATGAGAATACAGTTCCAGTGCTTCCTTGGAAATTTAGTTTGAGTCGGTAGAGCCATCCATTCCGTTACTTTGACTGGATTGCTCGATAGCTTTAGGAATCCATTTTTTTCTCACCTGTTTCCTGACCTTAGTTGCTTCATTCTTCTTTCCTTCTTCAATTTCACTAGCATTCATGCAGTTTCTAGCTATCTGACCGAGTTTAGTGCATTTGAAACATCTTATGGTAGTATCTCTTTTCCTTAGATGATGTTTTATGCAATTCATGCCAATGTGTCCATATTCTCCATAGTAATGACATCTACACCAGGTGTTGTAGTCCCATCCAAACATTGCTCTCACAATTTGTTCTGCTGGATTAAATGTCTTGGATCTGCACTCGGATGCCTTGTGACCTTGTTTGTTGCACTTGTGACAATTACCTCTGAATCTAGGTTTTTCCCTGCATTCATTTGCTTTGTGACCGGGTTGATTGCAGCTATAACATTTTCCATTGAATTCTGCTTTTTCATTGTTCCAACATTTATTTGAAGTATGTCCTATTTTACCACAATGATTACAAGTAGGTTTTTGATTTCTTTGAGTACCTTGCTTAGAGGATTCACCTTCTTCTTTGTATCCAAGTCCTGCTTTTCCTTTTTGCCTATGAAGATTTCGTTCATACAGCTGATTCAAGTCTTCTTGACTTTTCAGCATTCCTTCATTGATTTGTTTTTCAGCGTTTAGGTCATCCATCAATCTTAGATTGGTTTCCTTTTCAGATCTTAGTTCTTCTTTTGTTTTTTTTACTTCTGAACTTAGATTTAGAATTTCTTCATTTGTATGAGAGATCTGATCAATTAGATTTTCTAGCTGAAGGGTTTTGTTTTGGACTTCAATGTTTCTTCCATCTAATTCATCTTTCAACTTGTTTCTTTGTTCCAAGATCTCACAGAATCTTGTAGAGTGTACTTCTTGTTCTCTTTTCAATTTTCTCACTTCTTCCTGCAGAGACCCATTCTTTTCTAGGAGTTCTTTGATAGCATTGTTTTCTTCATCTGAGTTATTTGAGGGAAGAAGATCTTCAATCTTTTCTTCAATGTAATTCTGATCATTCATCTGATTTGCAAGTTCCTTCCTTCTCCTTAGGGATTGGGAAAGATGTTCTTTTGCTTCTTTGAGTTTAGCTATGGCCATTTCCAGATCTAGCTTTTCATTTTCAATCACCTTGTTCAGTTTGAATACCTACATTGTCCTAGATCTTTGCTCAAGCTAGTTAAGCTTTGTCTTGAGAACCAATGCTGCTCTGATACCAATTGTTGGAAATATTCAGGAATTAACCAAGTTACTGAGAGGGGAGGGGTAAATCAGTAACTCCAAATTTTCTTCTAATTTTAACATGTATTTTACTTTTTAACCTTTGCATACAGAAAGCATGAAACTTGAAAGCATTCACAATAATAAAACAAAGATTTGGTTACCCAGAAACCTTCCAAAAGAAAGTAAAACTGGGGTGGGGATGAAACCCACAAAGCTTTAGTACTGCAGAATAAAGTTGGCCGGTTAAGGCTTACAATTTGATCACTTCTGATGATCTTCCCTGTTAGGAGCAATAAGGATTGCTAAATCCACCCTGTTAAAGGATTTACAAACATACAGTGAAGTATGCACTCGGTAAAGAGATTTATACAAAGACTGTTAAGTCTACTCGGTTAAAGGATTTAGTACTGATTCACCTGTTAGAATGAAACAGTAGATCTCTGCTTTGCAACTGGATTGCTGATTGAGATTCTCTGATGTACTGATCACCTTCTGTGATGAATTTGTCTTTGCTGAACCTTATACTTCTGAAGCCTTTTGCAATTCGCTTATCTCTGCCTTTCTTTTTCTTTCACATATATTCTACTTGATTTTTTTCATCTTTTTACAACATTGTTTATATACAAGTCTCAAACAATTAATTACAATTACAATTACACAGTCGGCTTGACAAATAAACATAAGTGCTACTAAGTCGGCCCAAATATGGTTACTCGGTTCCTTCAAACTGACTCGGTGACTTTCTGATACTCGGTGTCCACTGCATTACTCAGCATCGTCATGCACTCGGTAGAAGTGAAGGCACGGTTCATACTGATCACTCGGTAGGTATTGAACTCGGTAAGTACTGGTGACTCGGTAGACAAGATGTTACTCGGTTTACATTGTCCTGATCGGTTTGTACTAACTTGCTCGGTTTGCACTGTCTGCTCGGTTTGCAGTTGTCTGCTCGGTTTGCACTGTCTGCTCGGTTTGCACTTGTCTGCTCGGTTTGCACTATCTGCTCGGTTTGCACTGTCTGCTCGGTTTGCACTGTCTGCTCAGTTTGTACTGTCTGCTCGGTTTGCACTGTCTGGTTGGTTTATATCCAGAATGCAAATAAGTGTTGTCACTAGTGGCAATTCTGCTTAATGCCAACACTTACTATCTTTGGTAAGCCAAGAACAAAATCCATACTGATATCAGTCCAAGTTTTCTCAGGTACAACAATCGGTGTGTATAAACCAGTATTCTAACTTACTCCTTTCGCAACTTGACAAATTCCACAACTTCTCACAAATTTCTTAACATCCTTATACAACTGCAGCCAAAAGTACTTTTCCTTCAGCAAATTCCAGGTTTTATCAATGCCAAAATGTCCAGCCAAACCACTACTATGTTTCTCTTTTATTAGATTAGTTCTCATTACTCCTCTTGGTATACACAGTTGAATACCTTTAAACAACATATCTTCCTAAATAAAATATTCATCCCATTTGGTATCATGTTGATCTTGTGAAGGTGCTCTGCACTTTCTCCATGACTCAAAAAAATTAGGGTCGTTTTCATACAAATCTTTCATCTCATCAAAACCAAGAACTTGAATTTTCATCTTGGTCATCAAAGATGTTCTCTTACTCAATGCATTAGCAACTCGGTTAGTGACTCCACTCTTATGTTTTATCACAAATGTGTAACTTTGAAAGTACTCAACCCATTTCATATGTCTCTGATTCAACTTATTCTGACTACCCAAATACTGTAAAGCTTTATGATCATTATACAACACAAATTCACTCGGTATCAAATAATGTCTCCATTTCTTTAGTGCTTGAACAATAGCATAGAATTCTTGATCATACACAAAATATTTCCTTCTAGCATCATTCAACTTTTCACTAAAGAAAGCCATAGGTTTACCTTCTTGACTTAAGACAGCTCCAATTGCACTTCCACTTGCATCACATTCCACTTGAAATACTTTACTGAAACCAGGTAATGCTAAAATAGGTAATTCCGCAACCTTCTGCTTCAATGCTTAGAAACTCTTATCAGCTCCATGTGTCCACTTGAATTCTCTTTTGTCTCCTCTCATAGTCTCAGTCATAGCATTACAAATTGAACTAAAATTCCTTATGAACTTTCGGTAAAAACTTGCCAATCCATGAAATGATCTTACCTCACTAGCATTCATAGGTGTAGGCCAATTCAAAATGGCTTCAACCTTTTCAAGATCCATCTTCAATCCATCAGTCGAAATAAAAAATCCCAAATACACAATTTCTCATTCATGAATGAACACTTTTTCAGATTTATTAGCAACTTTTCCTCTTTCAACCTCTGCAAAACTTGTCTAACATGCAACAAATGTTCTTATCTGGTCTTACTAAATATTACAATATCATCAAGATATACAATCACAAACTTACCCAAGAATTTCTTCAAAACTTCATTCATCAACCTTATAAAAGTACTCGGTGCATTAGTCAAACCAAAAGGGATAACCAACCACTCATACAAACCTTCTTTCATCTTGAAAGTAATCTTCCACTCATCACCTTCTCTAATTCTGATATGATGATATCCACTTTTCAAATCAATCTTTGTGAAGTACTTTGCTCCAGTCAAACTATCCATTATGTCATCCATCCTCAGTATAGGATAACCTATACTTCACCATTATCTTATCGATTGCTTTGGAATCAGTGCACATTCTGTTGGAAATATTCAGGAATTAATCAAGTTACTGAGAGGGGAGGGGTGAATCAGTAACTTGATTAATTCCTGAATATTTCCAACAATTGGTATCAGAGCTTCATTGGTTCTCAAGACAAAGCTTAACTAGCTTGAGCAAAGATCCAGGACAATGGAGGTATTCAAACTAAACAAGGTGATTGAAAATGAAAAGCTAGATCTGGAAATGGCCATAGCTAAACTCAAAGAAGCAAAAGAACATCTTTCCCAATCCCTAAGAAGAAGGAAGGAACTTGCAAATCAGATGAATGATCAGAATTACATTGAAGAAAAGATTGAAGATCTTCTTCCCTCAAATAACTCAGATGAAGCAAACAATGCTATCAAAGAACTCCTAGAAAAGAATGGGTCTCTGCAGGAAGAAGTGAGAAAATTGAAAAGAGAACAAGAACTACACTCTACAAGATTCTGTGAGATCTTGGAACAGAGAAACAAGTTGAAAGATGAATTAGATGAAAGAAACATTGAAGTCCAAAACAAAACCCTTCAACTAGAAAACCTAATTGATCAGATCTCTCATACAAATGAAGAAATTCTAAATCTAAGTTCAGAAATAGAAAACACAAAAGAAGAACTAAGATCTGAAAAGGAAATCAATCTAAGATTGATGGATGACCTAAATGCTGAAAAACAAATCAACGAAGGAATGCTGAAAAGTCAAGAAGACTTGAATCAGCTGTATGAACGAAATCTTCATAGGCAAAACGGAAAAGCAGGACTTGGATACAAAGAAGAAGGCGAATCCTCTAAGCAAGGTACTAAAAGAAATCAAAAACCTACTTGTAATCATTGTGGTAAAATAGGACATACTTCAAATAAATGTTGGAACAATGAAAAAGCAGAATTCAATGGAAAATGTTATAGCTGCAATCAACCTGGTCATAAAGCAAATGAATGCAGGGAAAAACCTAGATTCAGAGGTAATTGTCACAAGTGCAACAAACAAGGTCACAAGGCATCCGAGTGCAGATCCAAGATATTTAATCCAGCAGAACAAATTGTGAAAGCAATGTTTGGATGGGACTACAACACCTGGTGTAGATGTCATTACTGTGGAGAATATGGACACATTGGCATGAATTGCATAAAACATCATCTAAGGAAAAGAGATACTACCATAAGATGTTTCAAATGCACTAAACTCGGTCACATAGCCAGAAACTGCATGAATGCTTATGAAATTGAAGAAGGAAAGAAAAATGAAGCAACTAAGGTCAGGAAACAGGTAAGACAAAAATGGATTCCTAAAGCTACCGAGCAATCCAGTCCAAGTAATGGAATGGATAGCTCTATCGACTCAAATTAAATTTCCAAGGAAGCACTGGAACTGTACTCTCATAGATCAATCCTAAGCAGTTCCAGAACCGAAATTAAAAGAAAAGTCTAAATCAGCATGCAAGATGCAGTGAAATCACAGCAAGGTCGGTATAGTCTTCACCGAGCGAGGTCGGTACCTGTCTTTACCGAGCAAGGCCGGAGCATTATGAATTTTCAAGTTCACCGAGCTGCGAAGTCTTTTCCGAGCAATTAATTCTTAGTGGGTGACAGTCTGTCAGAATTCCTACCCTAATTTGAAATGAGCATTAATGACAGAATTGTAAACAAAAAGCAAGTAATCGAACTCATTCTTCACCGCGAATCTTTAAGCACTTTGAGAGCAGAAAACTTCAAGGGCAACCCGGCGATTTAATACTCTTGCGAAAGGAATTTTCTGTGAGCTACCATGGCATCATCCAGCACCTCAGCGAAGAAAGGATCAGACATGTTAGTCCAAGGGGAGTGGAAAGCACCAGATTTTAAGATCGTGCCCGCAGTTGCAGCCGCCCTAGATCCGAACGGAGCTCAATCTCAGATTCCTCCTAAGGTACTGCTTATCAACGATATCCGTAATCATTTTAACTGTTCTATTCAAGAAATGGGAAACCTAGAACTGGACATTGTGCGTGAGGAACTATGTGTGGATGGTACTTTGAAACCCGAGCACAAACATCTGGAAGATAAGGGTTTAGTCCACATTGCACATCTTCCTCGAAACTTTTGAGATAAATGGGTTAGGTACATTCTCAGCCGAGTACACGATGGCAAGTTTTGGCTTGAGCAACCTATTGAGATCACAAGGAAAATGATTCATCAAGTTACCGGTCTTCCCATGTTGAACAAAGCGAAAACTACCAAAACCCTAGGTCGGACAGAACTAGAGAAGAAAACCCTAGCCGAGTGGGATGGTAGAGGTATGAAGGTTAGCAGCATTACCGACGCCGAACTAAAGTTTGGTACACATATCATTGCACACAAGATTTACAGTTCTAGTCGACATAACAGTGTCTCATGTGAAGTTGTTGACCTAGCATACAAAGTAGTCAAAAACAACTTGACATTTGACCTAGCAGACTTATTGTTGAAACAGTTCAACAAGAACATGGAAAGCATCAAAACTTCCAAAAACAATCCATGTAAGTTTGGATCCTTGATAGTCTGTTTATTCTTCTATGTTCAAAAATTCTTCCCTTCAAAAGGAAAAGTTGTATGGAGAAAAGATGTGCCAGTACTTTATGAAATTAATGAATACATAGCAGAAATGGGTGAAAACTTTGAAAGCATCATGGATAATTATTTTGAGTCTTTCAAAGAGAAAATGAATGATAGATTCCGGATTCCACAGAAGTTGGTGGAAGATTACAAAGATGACATCTGTTTTATGGTAGATTGTGATAATGTGTATATTCAAGCAGTTAAACCGAGAACTGTGTATGCAAAACCTCTTCCTTATGAGGTAAATATTGATGAAACCAAGAACATTATTGAAGCACTTCTAAATCAGCCTATAAATCCCAAAGCCGTATGCATTGTTGGAAATATTCAGGAATTAATCAAGTTACTGAGAGGGGAGGGGTGAATCAGTAACTCCAAATTTTCTTCTCTTTTAACATGTATTTTACTTTTAACCTTTGCATACAGAAAGCATGAAACTTAAAAGCATTCACAATAATGACACACAGATTTGGTTACCCAGAAACCTTCCAAAAGAAAGTAAAACTGGGGTGGGGATGAAACCCACAAAGCTTTAATACTGCAGAATAAAGTTGGCCGGTTAAGGCTTACAATTTGATCACTTCTGATGATCTGCCCTGTTAGGAGCAATAAGGATTGCTAGATCCACCTTGTTAAAGGATTTACAAACATACAGTGAAGTATGCACTCGGTAAAGAGATTTATACAAAGACTGTTAAGTCTACCCGGTTAAAGGATTTAGTACTGATTCACCTGTTAGAATGAAACAGTAGATCTCTGCTTTGCAACTGGATTGCTGATTGAGATTCTCTGATGTACTGATCACCTTGTGTGATGAATTTGTCTTTGCTGAACCTTATACTTCTGAAGCCTTCTGCAATTCACTTATCTCTGCCTTTCTTTTTCTTTCATATTATATTCTTTCTCATTGTTTTTCATCTTTTTACAATATAGTTTATATACAAGTCTCAAACAATTAATTACAATTACAATTATATAGTCGGCTTGACAAATAAACATAAGTGCTACTAAGTCAGCCCAAATATGGTTACTCGGTTCCTTCACACTGACTCGGTGACTTTCTGATACTCGGCGTCCACTGCATTACTCGGCATTGTCATGCACTCGGTAGAAGTGAAGGCATGGTTCATACTGATCACTCGGTAGGTATTGAACTCGATAAGCATTGGTGACTCGGTAGACAAGATGTTACTCAGTTTACATTGTCCTGATCGGTTTGTACTAACTTGCTCGGTTTGCACTGTCTGCTCGGTTTGCACTGTTTGCTCGGTTTGCACTGTCTGCTCGATTTGCACTGTCTGCTCGGTTTACACTGTTTGCTCGGTTTGCACTGTCTGCTCGGTTTGCACTGTCTGCTCGGTTTACACTGTCTGCTCAGTTTACACTGTCTGCTCGGTTTACACTGTCTGCTCGGTTTACACTGTCTGCTCAGTTTGCACTGTCTGCTCGGTTTACATCCAGAATGCAAATAAGTGTTGTCACTAGTGGCAATACTGCTTAATGCCAACACATTCTCCATTCTCCATTCTTCTTAGGTGCCAATACAGTAGGTACCGCACAAGGACTTAAACTTTCTCTAATCAAACCTTTATCCAACAATTCTTGAATCTGTCGGTTCAATTCCTGATTCTCGGTAGGTGTTAACCGATGAGGTGCCTTATTCAGTAAACTAGCTCCATGGATTAAATCCATACAATGATCTATACTTCTCTTTAGTGGAAAACCATCAGGTACATTATCAGAAATGATTTCTCCATACTCGGTGAGTAACTTATCAATCTCCTCGGGAATATTATCTTCCATTTTCTTACTCAGTTTGTTAGGGATTACAGCAAAACATACATCATCCTTCTTCAAAGAACTGGAAAACTTTCTTCCTTCCATCAAAAAAAATTTCACATATGTACAGATATTACTAATAGATTCTTCCATCAATGGCAACAAGACTTGTTTCTTTCCATTAGCCACAATAGAATACTTATGCAATCTTCCATCATGTATAGCATGTCTATCATATTGCCAAGGTCTACCCAACAAAATATGACAACAATCCATCGGCATTACATCACACAACACCTTATCATAGTATTCCCCTATTTTCAAATTCACATAACATTGTTCACTTACTAGGAGTGTATGCTCATCTTTGATCCATGAAATTTGATAGGGTTTCAGATGCTTCAATCTTTCCAACTGCAATTTACTGACCATCTCTCCAGATGCCAGATTCTCTGAGCTACCACTGTTAATGATTACTTTCTACACTTTGTCAGCAACTCTACATCTTGTCTTGAACAAACTTTTCCTTACCAGATCTTCCTTCTTTCTTTCATTCCACAGTGCTCTCCTTACCATTAGGTTACTTTCCTTTTCAGGTTCATTCAATGATTCTTCTTGTACTACAACATTTCTACTACTACTAGCCTTCTTGCTTGCATGTGTACATTCAAAGGATCTGTGCCCTTCTTCTCCACAATTGTAACAAGTTCCTTGGAAATTTCCTCTACTATAATCACCTCGGTAGCTACCACCTCTGCCTCTGGATGAACTTTCACCTTTCCACTCGGTCTTAGCTTTGTCCAGGTTTGTTTTATCAGGTTTAGATCTACTATTTTCACCATTGGATATGCCTCTTCCTCTATGGAATCTACCACCTCAACTTCTTTTCCTCTGTGTGAGGCCTCACCCTAGTCTAGCCATAGCTTTTCTATATCATTATGGTAGCCCTAGTGATTGGCTTAATGTTCTGATTAGTTAGTAGATTTTACTCTTTTGACAAAGATTTGTTTACAGTAGATGAGAATGCATTGCATTTGATGATGCTTTCTATACACATAATGTTGACCTTATGATACATTATGACTGACATTATGATAATTAGATAAATACAGAGGTGTGCAATTAGAGAATTTATGTTGTTATAAGTTGTTAGGAAAATGAAATCAAGAAATGAATTAGGTTGAGGTGTGTAATTCATTTCGGGTTAAATGTTAGGTGATGAATTATTGATGACTATTTTATGATATAAATATGAATTCTAAATTATGGTTATTTTGATTTATGAATGTTGGGATGATGTGACGGATTTTATACACTTACGTAAGTAACTAGGAAATGGAGATTGATTTGAATATGAATCAAAATGTTAAATACTTAGGAGAAGTTTAGGAGTGTCGGGATTTAATTGCAACTGAATTAGATATAAAATATGCTACATGCTTACTTTAGTGAAGAATTGAATATTTCATGATAAGTTGTTGGTATGTTATAGATGATTGAATTATGCAAATTTAATTGAGATTGATATAATTATTGTATTCTATATGATTACAAGCATGTGATTGAATTATGATTTATATTTGAACATTGTGTTGTAGGTGATTCTATCTACGCAGTTGAATTATGACTTATGTGAAAGTGATTGTATGTATGCATTTGAATTATGGATTATGTGAAAGTGATCAGAAGTATGCATTGGAATTAGGAATTATGTCAAAGTGATTGTATGTATGCATTTGAATTATAAATTATATATGCAATTGAAGTATGAATTGAGTTATGCAAATTGAATTTATTTGATGTGTTTATTGAATTCAATATGATTACGTGTAGATAATTGAATTATGACATCTCATTCTATGTGATTGAATGTTCAATTGAATTGTGTGAGAACATTACCTGTTGTGTGATTTCATGTATGCAATTGAGTTATGAATAATGTGTGGATATTACATCTTATATGTTTATATGTGATGGTTTTCTTCTTTGAATTACTAATGCAACATTGAGGTTTTGCAGGTGGAAGGACCATGGAAATGTTTGGGAAACCACATTGAATGCATGTGCTAACAGTAAAGCCAAGGCCCCATCTATTGAAGAGACCAGGGCCTCGTTGTGAAGTGTTTTATTTGTAACTGTAATGTGAATGTATGTGTAGGAATGTTAAGTGTTGTAATATTATGGACATACCCTAATTGTGATGTTAATTATGTTAGTGTCACTTGACACTAGAGTTATATGTTAACTAAGGTATGTCATGTGCTTGGAGTGTGAGAGCAAGTTCTAGAAGCTTCTTTGGGGGGAAATACAAAGTGCATCCACTTGTCATAGGACCCCAAAGTGAAATCGCATCTTACTTTTTCGTGGATACACTTAACCATGGTTTTTGGAGGGTTAAATGGGACCCTAGGGGGTAGTTTCATGCATTTTGAGGTAGCCCATTCCATTTACCCATGGGTTAGGGGTATTTTTAGCAAGTTAGGAGTCCAATATTGACTTTTTGACCCCTTCAAAAGTGCCTTTTTGAATTTGAGCGAAAATGCAAGTTTGAATGTGGTCCAAGATTGTCCTCTCTTCATTTTGGACCAATCTTAGGTTTCCACTTCCATGGAACACCTTTTTGGGTGTAAGGGGTTGTGTAAGACTTTGGGAAGACCAACTGATGGCATGGGGTTCCATCTTCCTAGGATTTTGGGAATTGAGTTGGAGGCCATTTTAGAGGGGAGTTGGGGAAACAATGAGTTTGTTCACCCACTCTCTACCTTTAGAGACCACTAAACTTGGAGAAGGAAAAAGCTGGGGATAGGAGAAGGAAAAGGCACAAAACTTCCCCATTTTTGCATTGGATCATAGGTTGGAGGATCTTGCTCTTCATCTCACTCTTTGTTGTAGTAGAATCTTGTAGTTGTAGTATTTTGTTAAGTGTTTTAGCTCCCCATGGTTGGTCATGGTGAGAGCATGAAATGGTATTTGTGTTTTCTTTTGTGATATGATTTTGGGTTGTTTACTCTTGGCTCAATCACCTTTGGGAGGGAAGAGAAACCAAAAGGGGGTGTGGGGATGGAGGCAACTCATGTGTAGAGTCTCCTCCATGTGTGGGGAAGGATGAGCTTGGGTGTGTTGTCCCCAAGTAGCCTTTGCATTTTAGCCCAAGGGGTATTTTTGGGGGGCATAAGGAGGGATTTGGCCTTGTGTGCCATTGATATGTGATACATTGTTATTGTGGTCCATGTGTGGCCCTTGACATTGTTATTGTGGTCCATGTGTGGCCCTTGATATTGTTTATTGTGGTCCATGTGTGGCCTTATTTTGGGATTGGCTTCTCCATGGGTTGCCCACCCTCACCCCATTAAAGGATCATGTTAGATCCTATGTTTTATCCTTGAGGGAATTTGGGATTATTGTGGAATGTAAGTATGTTTTGTGTGAGTGTTTGAATGTTCCCCATTCTTTGTGGTTTCCCCTAGCTCGGGGCTGGCCTCTTAGAGGCCTAGGCTGGGAGGTGAGCTCCCATGGTCTTCCTTGAAAATGGTTTTATTGCAGGAAATTGGAGCATTGAAGCCTTCTTGGTGAAGTTAGGACTCTTGAAAGATTTGAAGATGTACTCATATTTGAGTTGTAATACTTTTTTTTTTGTGATTATTGTTTTTGTAAGTAAATTTGGAATCCTCTTGAACACAAATGCTATTGTTATTGTGTTTGTAATGGAGATAACTCTCCAAGTCATGTATTGTAATAGGTGTTGATGATCTTGAAAGAGTTGTATTGTGTTTAAGATTTCTTTCATTATCAATTGCTGGAAGGTTATCAACTTGCCCTTGTTAATGAATACTTTGTTATTGTGAAAAAGATAAGTTTGTTCATTGCATGATATTGGAATTAATCATTTATGATGAAAGGGTAGAATAGATTTCCTTCATTGCTAAATGGTATTTAAAATGTATTGCAAAAGAGAAGGCTATTGGAATGAAAAGAGAGTTTTCATAATATTATCAATCTTGTTTTAGGATCAATGTATGTAAATGTATTTGATTCAAGTGAAAAATCAATCTCTAATTTCCACCTTTTATCCATGCAAGTAAATTGTAAACTAGTCATGTTAATTTGGTTGAGAAACCATTAGTTTACTATGTAAACATGGATTGAATATGTATAGCATTAAAGTATTCTATTGGAAACAATAATGTTAGGAAAGAAACCAACTTTCTCTCTATAACAAAACCAAAATCAGTAAATAGAATTAAGTGTGTAAGTTTAACTATATTGCAAACACAAACAAGTTATAGAAAAATTTAAAAAAATTGGCGATGGAGACCTACAGGTCTCTTGAATTTGTATGGGAAAATTTCCCTTACAATTTCCGTTGCCACAGTCATTTTTATATTTTAAAATCTGCTAACTCATAGTCAAAAAACCAATAAAATAATAATAATATTAGATCTCCTCACCTTTTTTATTGCATCCCCAAAAAGTGACGCAGGAAAAAAGGGAGTCCTGTCTAGCATTAATTTTCTTGAGTTTTATTAGCCAATGCCCATTACATCATGTGTACTTGTTGCTATTTTGATTGGTTGTTGACCTTTCCTTGACCACCCTCTATTTTCCCTAGCCCTGCGTAAGTTTCCCTCAGGGAGATGTGATTGGGTGGAGTAAGGCCCAACAACCCACACTCCTTGGTTTTCCCAACACTCCACACCAAGGATGATTGCGCAGGCTTCCTTGCAGAGTCCCTTGTCTTGGTATTTGGAATGGGGTGGG